>CABHPR010132396.1:0-31271 GCA_902168415.1 Peromyscus melanophrys
TTTGGACAAGGTTCTGGAGGATGAAGATGTGTTTCTCCTGGAGGAGTGTGAACTGGGAACCCCGACCAGCCCCGGCTCAGGGTCCCCCTTCTTGGTGGCCGTGAAGGTGGGAATGTGACACGCCCTGGATGCTTGTGGGGAGGGGGCAGGGCTGGCAGCTCTTGACTGATGCTGAAGCCGTGTTTGGAGAGAAATGGCTGATGTGTGCACAAGCCTCATGGCTGAGTGGAAGAGTCTTAACTCAGCATGAGATGGGCTGGTACGTTCCTGCCGGAGGATTGAGGGCTGTGCTCTCTCAGCAGCTGTTCTTGAGGGAGAGGTGGAGTGCCTGCTTGCCCAACTGCACCAGTTGTCCTCAGGGGCAGTGACTGCTGGCTTTCCCCTCAGTCAGCTGTGTTAGGGGATCTTTTTGGCAGTGACATGAGTCACCTGGTGGCCTGTCACTGATGTGAGTCTATTGCCCCCAGAGGAGCTGGCTGACTTGAAACTGGTGGGCAATAATTCATTGTTTCCGTGGCAACCAGAGGATAAGGGCATTTGTGAAGTGTGGCCATGGGAGCTGCCCCTTTTCCAAGGAGGAGACTGGCGACTTGATGTGTCTTGACTAATGCAAGTGGTCGTTTAGAAAGATCAAGAGTCGGCGGTCACTTGGGCTTGCTTGAAGGGAAATAATTGAATCAGCTAGGGAGAGGGGGTGGGAACAGCTGACAGGTAGGTAAGCCTTTTCCCCAGGGTGGGCATAGGCAGGATTGGCCCACCTCCTCTAGGGTTGTAAACCTGCAGCAGAGCTCCTAGAGAGGCAGATCAGGAGGGAAGGGGCTGTGCCAGTACTTGGCCTTCTTCTCTGTCCTTCCTTTCCCCAGGGGTACAGTTCCCCTCGGGAATGCCAGCTCTGGGATTGGTCTTTCTCTCACCTACACCTACCTTTAAGAACTCTAGCCACAGCCTGTCGTTCCTCTCTTCTGTGCCCAGAGGGAGGGCCTGTGGGGACTGTAGTAGGGAGGATGCACACTGCAAAGCCAGCTGCCTAACCACATGGGCCCCAGAGGGTGTGGTGTCCAATGCATTGCCAGGACTAGGTGTCTGAGACTCCCCGAGTCTTCCCTTACCATGAGATGATCGCAGCTCTACCCACACTCCGGTGTGGCTCCAAGAAGGAGCTCATGGAGATTAAAAATAGACTGCAGACCCAGGTTAGGTAGGTGGCAGATACGCGGGGTTGGGGTGGAGCCGTGACTGCAGGCTTGGGTGGGAGCTGCAGTGGGATCCTGGCACCGCATCTCTGTTTGGTAATCTGGTGCTAGTTTAGAGCACCGGAGTAAGTCACGGCCCTCGTTGGACCCACAAGACCTCTGTACTTTGGTTTTGGCCAGCCTTCCCACCAGTCTCTTTACGATCCAAGGAGCATGCTGGAGTTCAGCCGTCATGGGATGGCCAGTTGATAAGGTTCCTAATGAGCCTTCCCAGCCTGCCCAGCACAGGTATCAATACCACTCATGCTGCCTCCTAGGCACTTCCTTCCTCTGGGTTGTGGTATATAGCTTCATTGTACTCGCTGCTGACCACTGCGTGGTACTGGGTATATGCCTGGGACCAGCGAGAATTTTCGGAATGACTGAGAGTTGTCTGGACACACACAAACTATGCCAGATTCCTGGCTTTACTTCATCTCAAAGATGTTCTTGGTGGGTGGCACATGGTTGTCAAAGGGGTCCTGGACACATAGCATGCCTGACATCATTCTTCCTCCCAGGTCCCATGATGCCTGGATAGAGCCCTCCTCTCCCTTCTCCTCCCCTCCCTCCCCCTCCTCGTCCCTGCTTCGGTGTTTCTGGAGTTAACTTCAGCCTGGGAGCTTCTTGCTCATGTGTAATACCTCTCCAACACCTATTTCCTCCATCAGGCTTGGCCTTAGATAGACCAGGGCTGCAGAGAAGTGGAAATGGAGCCCATCAGCTCATTCCACAAGTGCTGTCAGGTTGTGTTCTAGCCTAAGCGCTCAGCCTGGCTCCGTGGAGGCGACAAGGGAACAAGGCAGGGTCCTTTCTCACAGAGTCAAGGATCAAGCTCAAGGGGGACAGGAAAGTGCAGTCAGAAAGCGTTCAGGCCGTGAGAAGCGTTCTGATCAGAGAATACCAGCATCCAGGTGTGGTGGTGACGACTTCAGGAGGCTGAGGCAGGAGGAGCACCATGTTCAAGGCCAGCCTGAACTACATAGTGAGTTCCAAGTCAGTATGGGTTATGAGTAGACTGTTTCAGAAACAACAAAAAGGCCCCCAGATTCAGAGGAGGAGAGAGCGCACTTCTGATTGAGTCAGGGCTGGACCAGGAACCTGTGTGCACATGCAGGTGTGCAGGGGACCGAGGACCTTTCTAGATGGTGCTCTGCGCGTCCTGGCTGCAGATGGTCTTGGCTCACTCCTCCGTGGCAGCTGGTAGGACTCCAAGGCAATTTGCTCTTTGCTATTACTTTGCTTCAGGGGTACTTACCTTAAACAGTAGTTGTGTTGCTGTGCACTTGCCCAAACGCCAGCCCTATAAATCAATCCTGCTTTCGCTGCAATCTCCGAGGTGCTTCATCTTCCTAAGGGGTAGGTGCGTAGCTGGCTGGCAGTCTTCTCCAGAGCCGTAGCTGGAGCTTGCTATGTCTCACACACAGCCCAGCTTCCTTTGAGGAGTTAACGATCTGTAAACTCCTAATGCAGATACTGATAGCAACATCCCCTCTGCAAAACGGTGCATACTTTTCCAAAAAGATTTTCACACAGTTCTATTTAAAGGTAGAGAGGGCTGACGGGTGGGGCCTGTGGAAGCTGCTATTTCAAGGAACTCATTTGTCAGGAATAAAAAAGCCCTTTTGTATTCCATATTAACTCTTCGGGTGGTATTCTGTGCTTAAAGAGGATGGATTGTCTGAAATGCCTGTATTCCTGTTCAGCTGCTCAGGTCTCTTCTACTCTCTCAGGCTCCAGCAGTCTCCAACTCCCCCTTGGTGTTTCCTGAAGTATGAGCCACATAGGTGGTGACTTGAGGGACGATTATAGGTGACACCTTGATATATACATCTTCAAGTTGAATGTATGGTTTAATGTAGATGAAGAAGAAATAGGACTCATACATCATTCCTATGATTTGATATAAGGCTTAGGATAAGACTGTCTTTTTAAAAAAAATTAGTACTTAGTAGGGCATGGTAGAGCATGCCTTTAATCCCAGCACTTGGGAGGCAGAGGCAGGAGAATCTCTGTGAATTCAAGGGTCAGCCTGGTCTAACTGGTGAGAACTTGTCTCAAAAAAAAAAAAAGGAAAGACAGAGAATCAGCACTGGCTGTGTTTAGTGGTACATACCTATATCCCAGTGCTTGGAGGCTGAGGCTGAGGAGGACAAATTTGAGGCCATATATAAGGACTCTGTCTCAAAAAGGAAAACAGTTGTAAAGAATGTTATTAAGTAACACACCAGTGTGGCCCGGGCTGTAATGGTGGGTCCTGAGCAACTGAGGTTCTTACACATGTATGGAGTATGGGATCTGCCCAAAGCTTTAGACAGCAGCAAGGTAGACCATGAAGATCTACCACCAAGAGAAGGAGCACTTGGGGAGAGGAGAGACTCCATGTACTGCACTCTCTTAGGTATGACAGGGGCCAGCTGTGCTGAGTGTTCCTTGCAAACTGGTATGGCCCATGGGCTAACCTGTGCTGTCTGCAAAGTCTAAGGCCCTTGCTGCTCAGCTTGTGACTTTGAAGCAGAGCAAGAGCAGGCCCGCCTGCTCAGCCGCCACTCTTGCCTCGGAAAAGATAAAGGGCCCTGGAAAGATTGTTTCTTGACTTGGCCTAGAACCAAATCTTAGGAGGCTTTATTTAGCCCCTAAACACTGCGGAAGCCCAGGCCAGAGCTGGCCACACAGCTTATCAATAGATACTACCGTAGTGACCTGGGAGCCTCAGGATGACAAACTTCCAGCCTAGCAGGCTGTGTAAATTGCTGGGGGTAAAGGAGTTCACTAGGGCTGCAGTGTGTCAGCCCTGATTGGAGAGAAAGAGATGACGGCTTTCCTGTGTTGGGGAAAGGCTAGCTGTGTGGCAGAGCATTTGCCCAGGGTGTTCGGTGCACATGGGCGTCCCCGGCAAACATGCCGAGGACAACTGTCTCTGCATTGTGTTACCAGAGTCCGGCCTGTAGTGGTGAAGGGACAAATGGATGCTGAGCCCTGGTGCTTTGTGAGACAAGCAGGCCCCCTACAAGGACGGAAGAAACAGTGGTGAATTCACCGTTGTTATTATTTATTAAGTGTATCGGGTATGTCGCAAGAGGGCAGAAGCCAGTCAGTAACTCAAGAAGCAGGTACAACTATTTCCAGATTGTTCGAAAGCAGAAAGAAGCACATACGATCTGGAGAGAGTGGCCCCTTGCCCAAAGATGGAAGTCTCTTTAGGGCTAACTAAGCCACAGGTTTACTGTTAGTAAAATTTACAGAGCTTAATTTCATATCACTAAACGCTCAGGTGCCTACCACCCCCATCTTAGCTTGAATTTTAGGGGGTGTAACCCAGAGTGGGGACTCTTGGGGGCGGTGACTGATTATTACCTTTTAAGAGCCAGTCTTCCAGAGATCTCTTCTCAAAACCAGTCTTAGGGATAGGATTAGGAGGTGAGGGTCGTGTTAAAATAGACTGTTACAAGGCCGAGGGGTCTCGCTCCACATCGAGAGAAGGCTACTTCAGAGCAGGGCCTGCAGATCGCCTGATCTCCAGAGCCTAAGGAGCGTTAAGTTAAGGAGCTCACCTCTCTACAAGGTGTTTGCCAGATGCTCAGGTGTAAATGCCTGGGTGTCGGGGGAGGGGGGGATGCAGAAGGGGAGCAGTGGTCTGCAGCGTGGAGGGCAAGTGCAGGTCAGGTTTGGGAAGAGCTGGGAGGCCACTGCGGATCTGGCTTGAGGGCTGGAGCCCTGCTGCAAACTCTGATCTGTACTCCAGGCTGTGTTGGAGGCTGGGCTGTCTCCAAGCAACTGGCCATTCGCACCCTCTGTGCCTCAGGGCCCTCATGGTTACACCTACCAGATTGTGAGATGCCTGTGAAGAGCACTTAGCACAGGTCCTGGGAGCTGGGAAGCCATCAGTAAGTAACTCTGCCCTTCCTTCATGTGGGGTTTGTCCTGGGTTCCTACTGCTGCAGAAACAAATTGCCACAAACGTACGGCTAGAAACAAACCTGATCTAGAGTCTTGCATAGCTTCTGGAAGCTTTCAAGGAATAAACCCATTTCACCTTTCCCCAAACTCCTTGGCTACAGGTCCCATTCTCTAGCCTAAAAGCCAGCAATTCAGCCTTTACCCCCCTACTTCATTGTCACATTGCCTGCTCTCTTACTTCCCTCTTATAGGGGACCCTGTGACTACTAAGGGCCCACTTAGGTAATCCAGGAATCTTCTTATATTTAATCACACCCACCAAGTCCCCGAGTCATCAAATTTACACAGTCATAGGTTTGAGGGAGCCACACGTGGACATCTGTGGAGTCATCGTTCTCTTTACTCTAGGGTGAGAGAACATTTCAGAGTTGGGAGCCCAGCAGCCTCAGACCTTTGAACCACTTAGGAAAAGGTGTGAATGCTCCTTCAGAAAGCCTTCAGGGACACTGGGGTGGGTTTTCTCTGTGGCTTGAGAGGTTTCTGGTGGCTTGATACACTTTTCTGGCTCACTCTAAGGGTGTGTTTGATGCCCAGAAGGGAGCTGTTTGAAACAATAGGTATATAAGTACAAGCTTGGAAAGGGTGCAGGAGAGGGAGGAAATCATCCCAAGGGTGAGTTGGTGTTGGAGGACCTGGGGTGGGTCCCCACTCTGCCTCTTTACAGTCTCATTTGTTTCTATTGTACAATGGGGAAATACAGAGCCCACTTCAGTGTGGGTGCCTGAGGGACATAAAGCAAGTATGGAGAGGAGTTAAAAGGCTTTCTTAGTAAAGGTCAGGTGTGACACTGGATTGAGGCTTGTCTTGGGGAAGAAGAGTGTAATACAGTTGCTGCAAAGGCCTGAGGGAGATCACCCACTAGCCAGGCAGGTAACCTCAAGGCTGTGCAGGTTTTAGGTGCTGAGGCTGGGGGTAAGAAGTGAGACTTCAGCTGTGCTGTGAGGAAGAGGTGTCACTTAGCCAAGGGAAGAGTGCATCAGGCCCCGTCAGCAGGGAGAGGCCAGCTCCAGGGGCTGAGCATGACTAGCTTGTTGGGAAGGCAGACATGGCTGGGCTTTGGCTCTGGAAGAGATTGGGAGATAGGGAAGACCCTGAGGCCCCTGCAGGTGTTTAAGTAAGATATGCTACAGCCCAGGTCGCAGTTTATGTCCTCTTTATTTATTTGTTTATTTCATCGTCTTTCTCTCCAACTCGATTATAAAGCAGGCGACAGCAGGCACAGGGTCCTGCTTCTTTCCTGTTGTAGCCACAGGGGCTGCCATGCACTCAGCAACTATTTGTTGAGTGAACAGGTAAGTGAACGTATCTCTCCTCATTGAATTTTGCGGTATTTATATCAAGTCTTTGACCAGAAGGTGTTCTTGGGAGATGGACCTTACTGCAGCTGGCTGGAGAGAGGGAGAATTCAGAGGTCAGTTAGGAGAACATAGGTGGGAGGAGCCAATCCTGGAGGTAGCCAAGGACGCTGCCAAAATGGCAGAGGGGAGAGAGAAATACTGGAGAGCAGCCAGGAAGAAAGCTTGAGGGTCCTCCATGGTGACAATTCCATGCTTTTCACTGAAGGTAGATAAATTTTAACACTTCCTCTGTACCGACCACTGTGCTGGTTGGTGGCATCTGGGCTGAACAAGGCATGATCCACCACCACCACCACCACAGGGGAACAGGAATTCAAGAGGAAGGGAAATCTGGCATGGGTCTGTGCCTTCCATCATAAGGAATGGCTGAGGTAAGTGTGGGCGGCCCACAGCTGACACCTGTTACAGTGCTGAGCCCCTAGGACAGGAACAGGAAGACCTCAGCACAAGTGGCCACAAGGCCAGGGCTCCCATACCCATTTCCGTCCCATTCTCTAACCCTGTCTGAGTTTATATATCACTTCCTCGGGGGGGCCGTGTCTGTCCTTTGCCATTCCATCGTCGTCGTCGGTAACCAAGCTCGGCCTTAGTCATGAGAGAGTATCTTTATCCCCTCTTACTTCTTCAGCCCAGATGTAAAGCAGGCCCTTGGTGACCCTAGTCACCATTAGAAGGTTCACCAGGTAGAAAATGGTTGAGAGCCCAAATTTCTATAAGACAGTACCTGGCAGAGCACGGAGGCTCATGACGGCAACCTCGGCACTTGAGATGTTGAGGAGGAGTATTGCTGTGGGTTCCAGACCAGCCTGGACTACAGAATGGGATTCTGTGTGAAAACATACAGCAGTAATAATGTTAAATCCAAAAAAGTGTTAATCATCTGGCTTTTTATCACCTTTGAACATGTTGGTTAAAAGAAGAGGGGAAAATGCAAAGAAGCATCGAGCTTTGGCCCCTTTCTCATGAGCTGTTGGCTTTTGGCTTGCTTTCTTGCAGGTGGAGGCAGGGAAGGGCCTGGAGATGAGGAAGCTGGTTCTCTCAGGCTTTCTGGCCAGTGAAGAAATCTACATTAACCAGCTGGAAGCCCTGTTGCTGGTGAGTACCTGAAGGAGGGTGTTGCTCCCTGTTAGCCAATGTGGTGCTCAAAAACTGCTCTTGGCGTTGGGGAGGAAGGGGACCCATACAGGAGAGACAACAGCTGTCCTGTTCACAGCTGGGCATCTGAGAACTGGGTCAGTCACTGCCACCGCTCCATGACCCCACTCAGAGAGGCAGGGAAAGACACCCATGTGTGGGAGGACTGGCACTCTACTTAGTCGTGATGACTGTGACGTATTATGAAGGATATTATGAGTGCTATGTACCGCTGGGCACCTTGTTACCTCCCCAACACTGTGTGTGCTCTGGGTAGTGTCTACCAGTCACTCAAGCCGAGACCTCCTCGGCACCCTGGGTCCAAGTCCTTCCCCTTCCCCAGGAAAAGAGACCATTAGCACCATCCTGAAGGCTCTCTGTCGGGAAATGTGAGGTGGAAGATGTCTGTTTTTAAAAGTGCTGTAATGCAGAAGCGTTAGACCAGCCTGAGCTCTCGGTAACGATGAAGGTGGTGTTGTGTGAATCAGATCGGGTGGTGACTATTAAAACATTCTCCAGAGATAAAAGCACCACACAGATGCGTTTGCCTTTGAGGAAAGTGCTTATTAGATGTGTCTGGGTATTATGCAGAGTGATTGTGTAGTGTGAATTCTTTTCTCTGGGTGTTGTGCAGTCAGATCGCATAAAATACTGTTAAAAAAAAAAAAAAGACTGAGGCAGGAGGATCATCATGAGTTTGAAGCCAGTGTGGGCTACATATTGAATTTCAGGCCAGTCCAAAAACCTTGTCTCAAAAAGCTAAAAAGACAAAGCAAACAAATAAAAAGTGCTAGAGAATCAGAGATAAACGTAGATCAGTAGAGGATGGTCCTCGTAAGTAAGCTAACATTTATATACTTGCTGTGATATGAGGTGTCTTCCAGTGTCTTGACATTTATTACCCAAGGAATGGCTATTGAAATATAAAGCTGCTTTGCAGGGCACTGTGCTGAGCTTGTCTTAGAGTCTCCCTGGAGTTTATTGGTAAGCCCAGTGATGATTCCCAAATGGGAGACAATGGCAGATAGGAGTCTGGTCTGAATCTAGAGCCCGGACTAGGACACAGCCTTACCCTGCTGTTAACAGCGGGGATAGTGCATTGTTTTCAAACTATGCATCTCGACCCCTTGTGGGTTGTGAAAGTGTGGAGGCTTGAATCAGCATTTTAAAACAAATGAAGAAGAATGTCAGTGTGCATCAGTAGCAGCAAAGGTCAGGTGCTATCAGGGTGTGTGTATATAGGTGTGTGTGTGTGTGTGTGTGTGTGTGTGTGTGTGTGTGTGTGTATAGGTGTGTGTGTGTGTATAGGTGTGTGCAGGGGCACTTTGCCTTGTATTTTAGTCCTGCTCCTCTTCTCTCGATGCCTGTCTCTTTCTCTCTCTTTCTTATGTAGTCTTGAACTCACTCTGTAGCTGAGGCTGGCTTTGAACACCTGATCCTTAACCTCCACCTCCCAGGTGCTACAGTTACACTTATGTGTGGACCCACTACATTATTTCGTAAATGTTTTGTGGATTCCCCGGGTGGTGGTGGGGCACTCCTTTAATCCCAGCACTCAGGAGGTAGAGGCAGGCCCATCTCTGTGAGTTTGAGGCCAGCCTGGTCTACAGAGCAAGATCCAGGACGGCCAGAGCTACACAGAGAAACCCTTTCTTGAAAAACAAAACAAACAAAAAATGTTTTGTGGATTCAAAAACCACTGCTTTGCCAGATGTGAGAGTGTATGCTTGTAATTCCAGCACTCCATAGGCTGAGGCTGGACAGTCATGAGTTAAATGCCAATCTGAGCTAGATAACGAGACCTTGTCTCAAAACAAACAGATAAGACCACTGTCTTTGGAAAGTTATGCATAAACTCTTTGATCATCCGTTTTCTTATCTGAAGATTATACAGTTGCCCCCTCCCCTCTCTTGAGGATCTGTTCCAAGACCGACAGTGAATGCCTGAAAAACCCTGGATAGTACTGAATCCTAGATACACTAAAATACTGTGTATTTTCCTATGAATACAACACTGTAGGCAAATTAGGTACAATAAGTTATTAGCAATAATTAATAAAGTTGAATGATGTTAGCAGTATACCATAATAAAAATCATGTAGCCTCTGCCTTGAAAAGTCCAAACACACACTGGAGTTTTCAGAGCGTGGGTGCCCACAGCAAACTAATGGTAGCAAAACAGTTGGCACCTCTCCCCGTCTCTGGATGGAGAAGATCAGGTGATCCTTTGAGACCTAGTCCAGTGCTGGGTATTAAAGACAGGAGGCAGCCAGACCTGGGGTCGCTGTATCCAAAGCTGTATTACTAGCAGAATGCAGGTCTGACAGGGACCGGACTGTCTGCCTGTGAGCCCCTTCACACCTTACCTGCACAGTGTGAGAAGGCGTGTGCTTCGGGTTTCCATCTGCAGTCTGGGTTCACAAGTAGTACTCTCTGCAGTGAAGATGGTGAACTGTATTCAGTTCTTAGAAAGGGGCCTGTGTGTTACCTGGCATGCCTGCTATTTCCTACAGAGCTGAGCAAAGACAAGGAAGGCTCCTGTGTGCTTTTTGGTTTTGTCTTGAGACAGGGTCTTGCTATGTAGATCAGGCTGACCCCAAACTTGGAACTGTCTTCCTGCTTCTGCCTCCTGTGTTCTAGAAAAACGGTGGGTGTGAAAATGGATGTCTTGCCAAGTACAATGGTATGTGCCTGTAATCCCAGCACTCTAGAGGCTGCAGGAGGCTTTGGGCTACCCTCCCCCACATACACACCCCAACGGAGGAGGAGGTACCCCTGAGAGGCATGACTCTCTTACATTCCAACCTCCTTCATCAGATGTTCTCATCTGGGCAAAGAGAGATGTAGGAGCCAGGACAGCGGCTCCCTGCCACACCTTCCTAACAGCTCCTGCCCCAAAGGCACGACTGTGCTGTGCATTTGCACACTCCGCCACTCCACCCTGTTCACTCTGGCCACTCAGGAGCCAGAGAGACAGGGAGAAGGGTGGAAGGTTTATTGCTGGAAGACCCAGGGAGTGGGTGGGCTGGGCTCTCCCCAGCCTCTGCTCCCAGGAGAAACCTGAAAGATAAGGACTGGGTCCCTCCCTCCTTCACAGATTGGGAGGCCTCCCCTTTCTGCCACTGAGGAGCTCAATGCTGCTTTTCCCTGGGTGGTCTAGCTTGGAGGCAAAAGCGTTCCTTCGGCTTTCTCTCCCCTCCTCTAACCACAGGTCCCCTTATCCCTCAGGGAGTGACTTCAAAATGGAAAGTGACTTGGAAGTACAGAGTATCTGTTTCCCCTTCATACTTCCTGGTATGCAAAGGACTAGGCCTGTGTACCGAAGACTGTACACACAGGCAGACAGAGAACATGCAGACAGGAAAGTCACACAGGGGCCCTGTTCCCAGCCCCTGGGTGTCTGCTGGAGCCAGGTTTAGTAATCTTCTCGAAGTCACTGTTCCTAACTGATGCCTGTCTGTTACTCTTGAGGTCTGGGAACCCAGGTTGTTTTTTTGTGGGGGAGGGGGGAGGGGCTGTAAAAGAAAGAAGAGAAAACTAAATGGATTGTAGTTCTACATGTGTCCTGTACAGGTGTGGGCTGTTGCCTACAGTCCATCCCACCTTGAAGCCATGCTTTGCCACAGCTAGCCCCATTGCCTCCTTCTCTTAGCCTTTCATTTTGGCTGTTTGGGTCCATAGTCCTAGGGCACCTCTGCCTGCTTATCTGTGTGATAGGTTAACTACACCTCCCTGAGCTACAAGACGCAACCAAGGCTAGGTTAGTAACTGTGCCTGGCAGGGACCAAGCCTCCACGAGAGGTGGAGGAAGTGGGCAGATTTCTTTCTCTTGTTTCGAAAGGCCACTTGCTGGAGGACTAAGTAGACTGTGTGAGGTCAGAACTGGCCCAGCCCTGTCCTCCCGAGAAGCTCCCAGGGTCAGAGTTGAGGTCACCCAGGGGTTCTCTCTGAGAGTTCTTCTCACAGCCTCTCTCTCAGCCTTGCCATACAGCTGGAGCAGTAAGGAGAGTGGAGGTAGCTGGTGTACTAGCTCCCTGGCCTTCCTGGCAGTGTTGAGTCAAAGCTCAGTGAGAGGGGACTGGCCTCTGAGCCCCTCCTGGCCCAGAGGCCTGTGTGTGACTCTTCAGATAAAAATAACTGACTGAGGACCAGCCAGCCCTTCCCCCTTCCGTGGAGAATGGGGGTGAGAGCAAACGTCCTTCATCTGGTGAGAAAGTCTCATGCCTCCAGTGCAGGCTGGTCCATGTGACTGGTCCTGGTTAGACGACTTTTCTTCCCCTTTTGTAGACAGTGGGAAGTTTAGGAGGAAGCAGAGCTGTTGGGCCTGTTTTGGCGTAGGAGGTAGCTTCCCTAGCAGCCTGCTTCTGAGAAATCTTAACCTTCCCAGGACTGTTCTTCTCTTTCCTTGGCTCCCTCCAAAGTGGGGATTGTGCCACGGTACAAGGATGAGTGGCTTTGGGGCTCTGTGGCGATTTGTACCTGTCCATTGGGTCTTAGATAGAGATGGAAGGGTAGCCTGTTACGTCACATCTGCAGAGAAGTCCCCTGTATCCTTCCACTGGGCAAGGGAGAGCACCAAGCCTTCCTCCTGGTTCCTCCTGCTCCCTTGTGTTCATGCAGCTCTCCACCTGCTCAGCTCTCCCCAGCTTCAGAGGCCCCATTTCTTGTACCTCCTCCATGAAGCCTTAACCTAGCTGCTCCAGTACAGTCCTGGAACCACTTGGTTGGGATTTACAACCCAAGTTTGGATTATCCTGCCTGCCTCACACTGGCCGCTACCAAGTGGTTTGATTTGTTTCAGTCCATTTTTCAAATAGAGTCTAATGTTCTTAAGGAAGGAGATCGGGTATCGTCAAAATGATGTCCCACATACTAGACTTGTGTCACTCCCTCTGCTTACATCCTCCTGCAGAAGGCATGGTCAGTTGTGTGGTCGAAGCTGTACTCTCCTCTACATGACCGCCCTCCGCGATCCATCCAGCCCTGTCTCAGCCCTGCTCCTCTCCTTGCCCGAGCCTGTTTCTAACTCCAGATCAGCCATCAAGGAAATCTTGATGAGTATGAGCCCCTTAGGCCGCCCTGTTTCTATCTCAGAGTAAATGTCCCCTCTTTGGAGAAGCCTTCTGACCATCCTGCCGCGGGGGGGGGGGGGTCCTCTCCTTATTTTCTTCATTGCACTCACTGGTGTGTATAATTAGATGCTGGATCATTTCCTTGTGTTTCATTTGTCTCCTCTGTTAGACTGGAAACCCCATGAGGTCTGGGATTGTATGTGTTCCAGGCATACCACTGGGTGTTAGGGATCGCCCTTATGTCCGGCACTTGGTTCAGTTTTCACAATATTGCCTGTCTTCTATATGCCAAACATGTAATAGATAGTTTGTTTTTTTTTAAAGATTTATTTATTATTTTTATATGTTTATGTGCATGTCTGCATGAGTTTATGTGCACCACATGCACGCAGCAGCTAGAGACAAGAAGAGGGCATCAGATCCCCTGGAACTGGAGTTACAGGTGGTTGCGAGCCATCATGTGGGTGCTGAGGACTGAACCCAGGTCCTCTGCAAGAGCAGGAAGCAATCTTAGCTGCTGAGCCATCTCTCCAGGCCCTAGATACTTTATGTGATGTGTGACTTGAGATTTGATCTTCCTCTTGGTTCTCTTGAGAAAGTAATACCATGTCAGTCCAACAGGAGTCTGCGAGTGAAGTGATGATACACCCAGAAATGGGGAATGATTTGCCCACAGCTATTAAATGGCAGGCTCTGGGCTCCAGGCCACACTGCCTGGCCTGACCCAGCTTGACTCCCATCCTGTTTTCGAGCAAGGACTTGGTACTGAAGGCTACTTGGTTCTAGTGTCAAGAGGGTCAGTGGGTCTTCTTGGCCCCAGCTTTGTCATTGTATCTGGACTTTGTGGAGGACAAAGAAAGTCAGAAGTCAGATATCGTCTGGGTATTTGAGACTTCTCTCGTGGACAGATGTGGGCTCAGCCACCATCAGAAGGAAGATGGTGTGCAGTTGGGAGGCTGGCTCCTGGGACCAGCTCAGGCTGGCTGTCATATCACAGAAGGAGCCTGCTTTCCCTCTGGGTAGGGGATCCCATCAGGCACTCTGCTAGAGTGTGCCTCTCTTGTTAGACAGCTCACGACGTCATCCTGTGAGAATCGACAGCCCTAGTAAGCCCAGGCTGGACCCCATCCTCTTCCCACTGCTCCTGGGTCTGCAGGGAAACACAGGCTGTTGGAGACCCCTTTCCATGCTGCCATCAGATAGAAGAGCATTAGCCGTGTCTAACATAGGCTGCTCCCCTTTGGTTAGGTGTGTCCTCCCTGCCTGTGTGTCTGCTTTTGCTGGCCCACTGGAGTATAGTGTTGATTCATTTTTTAAAATTTGAGACGGGGGTTTCCCTTTGTTTTCCAGGCTGTTATCAAATGCTTATAGTTGTGCAATCCTTCTGCCTCAGCCTCCTGAGCAGCTGGGACCACAGGCACGCACCATGGTGCTCAGCCTCATTGTGGGTGATTTAGAAAATACCAAAGGCTCTTTCTGAGGAGAGCATACCCAAAGCCCCCTTATCCCAGGCAGTGCTTAGGGGCGGCTGAGTTACCAAGTCCCTGCCCCTTCCACTTGTGGGCAGATAAGCAGGGGGGACAGGTTGCTTTCGTTTTCATGTCAGCAGGCATTGAGAAAGAGTCTTGAGACCAAAACCACATGCTGTGGGAAAGATCCTGCTCACTTAGCCGTGTGTACATGTCTGCCGCGGGTGTGGGAAGTAGAAGGGTGGCATGTCGTCCCTGCTCCTCTCCCTTACCAAGTGACTAGAGCCGAGATAGCAGTGAATCCGAGGCCAGTTGTTTGGTTTTGTTGAGACAGGCTCTCCTTGTGTCACACACGCTGGTCTGCGCTCAGTCCTTCTGCCTCAGCCTCTGGAGCGCTGCTACCCTTACAGACCTGGCTTGAGCTGGGCTTGAGTCTCTTCATGGTTTGACCCCCTGAGTACGAGAACTGCCTTCTGTTTCTCGAAAGGAAGCAGCTAAGGAGCTGGCCTCCCAGGCAACACTCCCTTCCACTGAAGCATGACAAAGAGGCTTATGACTGGGCCATGAGGCCGTTGGGGAAGAGACCAGGGACCTGTTAAATGGAACAGTGAACACATAGGAGCTCAGATGGGGGAAGGGATGTGCTGTGGCTGCTCTGGCAGATTGCTTCTGTCAGGTTCCCCCCTCTTTGCAAATGGCTTGTTGGGACCTGCGACAACAACTCCGAGACAGAAACTGTTTCAGGTGCTCCGCCTTCAGCAGCCTTGTCTAGGCAGGACTTGGGCGTCATTGCATGTTAATTAGGGTCACGGTCTGCCTGGGACCTGCCAACGCTCTGGTTCATTCATCCCCACCTCTGCACTTTGTCCCTCTTCAGCCCATGAAACCCCTGAAGGCCACAGCCACCACCTCCCAGCCCGTGCTCACCATCCAGCAGATCGAGACCATCTTCTACAAGATCCAGGACATTTACGAGATCCACAAGGAGTTCTATGACAGCCTCTGCCCCAAGGTGCAGCAATGGGACAGCCAAGTCACCATGGGCCACCTCTTCCAGAAGCTGGTGAGTTTCCCACGAGGGCTTGTCTCCGTGACAGACTGGGGTCATGGTGGAATAGGACCTTGGGAGAGGACTGGTCACGCTAGCCCTCTTGGCCTTCTTTCGGCCTAGGTCATCTCTGAGTCCTTGGAGGCCAGTCTAGGCCCGTGTTCTTTCAGGCAGCTGAGCTTGGCTCCTTAGCCCCAGCCCCAGCCTAGCAGAGCCCTGAAAGTGCTTCTAGGCACAGCAGTGGAGACAGGTCGGGTGTGTGAGTGTTTCGGGGAGTGCTGCTTTTGTGTGTATGGTAGTTCCTTTGAGCGCTGGAATGGAGGAGCTTCCTTTGCCAGGATGCAGGTCCTCTGCCACTCTGTGGACAAAGAAGCATGTGTCAGGCTTCAGGAGAAGGACGGCTCACCTGAGACCTTGGGAGGCCACTGCAGCCACTGCTACCGTTGCACAGTGAAGCAGCTGGACTGATAGATAGGTCCTGACGAATGTAGTTGATCCCCAGAGCACAGAGCACCAACAGCCGGCTTTATGTGCCGCTGCTTGGAGGGCAAGAGCAAAGGCTTAGTGTTGGAAGGTGTCCACAGAAGTTCTCTGGTTGCCAAGGCTTCCGTGACACTCTCCCCTAGCTCTAAGTCCCCTTTATACCAAGGCACTTCCCTACCTCTACAGACTTGTGGCTTTGTCTACGTAAAATGACCTTCCCTCTCTGCCTGGCTTTTCTTGGTCTAGTCTCAAGTTAGAATGACCTCAGAGAAGCTTTTTCAGGCCCTTTGTTTGTCCCTCATGAACACCTTATAACTACCTGTCCCCTGAAGCTATAAACTCTGGAACAATCTGTATATTCTTCTCATTAGACTCCCAGAACCACCCCAGTGATGGATGATGAGTGAATGGATGGATAGATGCACTGTGACCTTGATTGAGGCTGGGGAGAACTTGAGTGTCGGAGATACCTGTGTCCTAACAGCCGTGTTTTTAAGACCACAAGTGTTGTGAGGACAAACACAGCCAGAGCCAGGTCACAGCTGGGTTTGAATCCCGGCTCTGCCGCAGATGATCCTGTGACAGCTTACTCTGCCTCCTATTCTCAGCTTCCTCCTCTATAAAGAGGGGTGCTAATAGTCAGTTGGATTATTGGCAGGAGTGAGTTAATAACTGGAGAGGCCTGCTGCGGTTGCTGTCGTCATTACTGCTGCTTTAGGAAGAGGTACTCAGGAGTTGTCATTTCCCAGAATGCCATTCTTCTGGTTGTAGGGGACTGGCTGCTTCCCCTGGTGCAGGCATGATAAATACCTAGTCATCTTTCCCTGTTACAGAAGTCTGAGATGACTGGCATGGAGCAGCTGCTTCTCAGCCTTCACAGGTGTAGAAAACAACAAACTTTGATGGGAGGGAGGGCAGGTAGCCAGAGCAGAGAGGCAGAGCTCTCCGGTTTGATGTTTCTGTTGCTTTTTGGTGCAGGGTCTCTGTAACCCAGGGTGACCTTGAACTTGCAACTGTCCTTCTGCCTCAACCTCCCAAGTGCTGGGACTGCAGGTGTGAGCTACCACGCATAGCTTTACCAATTTGTCTGTATTATTCGGCCCCAGAGTCCGCTTGGTCTTAGCTCCACTGGTCTGGTTATGAATTTGCTTCCCACTGTCCCTAACCCCCAGCATCATGCACTGACGTCTGCCACCCTGAGGCTGCCTGCTTGGCGAGGCCTGGGTGGAGCCAGGGCAAGCTAGGCATCTGGAGACAGTTTATTTCAGATGAAGTCTCTGGGTATTTGATTATCCATTACCAAGAGAAGGGAATTAGCATCTCTGCTGTTTGTTTTATGAGATCACTCCAGTGCCAAGCTCCTGTTTCCAAGCAACCTGCACTTCCTAGTTAATGACCCTAGCAGGCTGGGCCTTTGGCCTTCCAGCCTCAGATAACTATGGAGATGAAAGAACCTGGCATGGCCCATGACACCTGCACACAGGTGGCTTCTGGGTCACAAGAGGGTAGCAACACACACATCCCCATGCTTTGTCTTTCTCGTGGTAATACAGGAGACCAGGGTGTAGCTCAGCCTCTGGAGTGTTTGCCTAGCTTGCAGGAAGGCCTGAGTTCAGTCCCTTTCTCTAAATAAAACTGGGTGTGGTAAGCCACACCTGTAATCCTTGCACTCTGGAGGCAACAGGCACCTTGGCTGCATAGTGAGTTTGAGACCAGGCTGGGATATAGGAGACACTCAAAAAAAGAAAAAGAAATTGTGAGAAGAGAGGGTACAGGAACTCTTCCTGTGCTGACTTCGGAAGTGTCTGTCTGGGATGTCTTCTGCGGCTTGGAGCACCTGGAGAAAAGTGCACTTGAACCCTCTGCCGGGAGCTTTCCTTGGGCCTTTGTCCTCCCCAGCATCCCAGTTCAAACTCCTCTCTGGCTTCCCCATCCCAAGGGCAGCCTCAGCAGCTGCCATGAAGGGCCTCTCCTCCCTGGGTGGCACTGGACTTTACTGACGACACGCTACACCCTGCCCCTGCCCAGCCTTTGTGTCCTGAAGGAACAGAGTGATCTTGAGGTGGGGCACAGGAGCAGCACACATTCCCGGCACCTTGGCTGGAAGTTGAAGCTCCCGAGGAAGCCTGCAGCAGCTGTGTCCTTTTGCTGCTTCATTGAGAAAAAACTTAAAGCAGAAAATCTAGAGGATAATAGAGCAGACAACTGTGCCTGCAGCTCTCAGAGTAACAGATGTTAGGATCAGCAGAGAAATGTTTCCTTTCTTCTATTATTTTATCCTCTTCTTCCTCCTCCTTCTCTCTCATAAAACATTATTATTATTATTATTATTATTATTATTATTATTATTATTATTATTATTATCATCCGTGTGACTGCATAATGTGTATGGGCAATCGGGGAAGGGTATATACAGTCTGTTTTCTCCTTCCACCATTACGTGGATTCTGGGGATCAAATTCCAGTCATGAGGCTATGTGGCAAGAGCCTTTACCCGATGAGTCACCTTGTTGGTCCCTCCCCTAGTAAAACTTTCTAATAAAAACTAAGTTTTAGCCAGGAGGCTGAGGCAGGAGAATTACAAGTTCAAGGCCAGACTGGGCAACTTAGTGAGTGAGACCTTATCTCCAAATGGAAAGTAAAAAGAGGAGTCAGGTGTAGGGCCTGGTGGTGCACATCTGTAATTCCAGCGCTTGGAAGGTGGAAACAGAAAGATCAGGAGTTCAAGGTCATCCCTGGCTACATAAGGAATTTGAGACTAGCCTGAGCTCCATGAGACCCTGTCTGATAAACAAACAAAATTAAAAACATATGAGGAATTCTAAACAAAGGTGAAGTCTGCTCCTCCTTTCCCTTTTCCTCTTGAAGCAGCTTGCTGGGAATTGGATGTGGAGTTGTAGAGACTGCAGTTTGTATTTTTGATACTTCATATTCTTGTGATACTGCATGCACTTTTAAAATGTGCAAGTGCGTATGTGTAAGCATTTTGCAATTCAGCCATCACTTGCCTTTGACATGCATCGGTGTTCACTCATTTGGACTGTGTCTAGCAGAGTTTCTGTGTTTGGGAGCATTTGTTCAGCTCTCTGACCATAGGGAAGAAGGAAGGAGGCTGTGAGTATCCTTGCTCAGGTCTCCTTGGGCATGATCATGTCTAGGTTTTTTAAGAGCAGTATTAGCTAATGGAAATAGGTTGTGAGCCGCATATAATTTTTAATTATTTTATTATTATTGTGTGTGAGAGAGAGAGTATAGATGTGGGGGCAGCCATGGTGCATGTGTGGAGGTCAGAGGGGGCAACTTTCAGGAGTCAGTTCTCACCGACCCAGGGTTTAGAAACTGAACTAAGCCATTTTACCCTCTGTGCTGGCTTGCTGGTCTCACATATATACATTGAAATGTCCTGGTAGCCACTTAAAAAACAAACAAACAAACAAACAAACAGTGGTGGTGTTTGAACCCAGGGCCTCATACATACAGGCAAACTCTAACACTTAGCTGTGTTCCCAGTCCTAGGAACCACAGTTTTTAAAAGTAAAAATAAAGACTGGAAGTAGCTCCATGGTAAGATGGTTGCTTCCCATACCCAAAGCTCTGGGTTTGATCTCCAGGAAGACAGAAAACAAACAAATACAAGGTGGATGTGTCTTGGTCTCCCAGCTGCCAGGGAGACTAGAGGCAGAAAGATCACTTGAACTCAGACGTTTGAGCCTGGCTGGGCAGTGCAGTAAGAGCAGAGAGAAAAGGGAGAAGGAGGCACACAGACACACAGAGCTGGTGAGATGACCTGAGTTCAGTCCCTGGATTCCACAACAATAGAAAGATAGAACTGACTCCTGACTATTTTATGCATATAAACATTTGCCTAACTGTGTGTGTGTGTGCACGGTGTAGGTGCCCTCTAAGACTAGAAGAGGGCTTTGGATCACTTGGGACCAGAGTCACAGCCAGTTGTGAGCTGCTATGTGGGTGCTAGGAATTGAACCTGGGTCCTTTGGAACAGCAGCCAGTGCTCTTAACTGCTGAGCTATCACTCCAGTCCCTGAAAGTTGTTTTCTGGCTTGAATGCTGTGGCACATGAGCACGTGTACTCAACACACTTCCATCATGCACATACAGATAATAAAAACTGTAAAAGGGTTGGAGTGATGGCTGAGCAGTGAAGATCGCTTCTGCTCTTTCAGACAATCCAGAGTTGGTTTCCAGTACCCACATAGTGTGGCTTACAACTGCCTATAATGTGGTGCACAGACAGAGATGCAGGTTAACACCCACACATACCAAAGAAAATGAATTCAAGAAATAATTGGGAGCAGGGCTAGGCATGGTGGCACGTGCCTGTAATCTCAGGACTCAGAAGGTGGAGGCAATTGGATGAAGAGTTCAAGGTCATTCTCAACTACATAACAAGTCCTAGGCCAGCCTGGAATACATGAGACACTGTTTCAAAAAAAATGAATAAAGATAGGTGTATGTAGGGGATAACTGATATCCTCTTTTATATACCAAGTCCTTGAAATCCAGTGTGGATTTGTTACTGTTTCATTTATTTTTGTTGAGACAGGGTCTCACTGTGTATTCTTGGCTGTCCTGAAAGTGGCTATGTAGTCCATGTTGGCCTTGAGACCCATCTACCTCTGCCTCCTGAATGCTAGGAGTAAAGATGTGTTACCACACCTGGCCACCAGTGTGGAGTTTTTACATGTAACATACGTCAGTTTGCACTGGCAACATTGTACATGTTGAGTATTCATGTTACTCACAGCCACTGTATTAGACAACACAGTGTTGTGATTTGTGTTAATGGTGGATTTGCTAAGCCGTCGGCTGAAGCGGCGCCTATGGTCAGTTTGATTAGTCATCCACAGATTAGTTGTAGTGACATACTATAGTCTGAGGGCTCGAACCAAAGCTTAATGCCGTCAGACTCTCAGTTTTGACCCTTCAAATGGACATGGCATGGAATTGTAGCTTTACTTTGCCTGCCTGCTCTTTGTTCTCTCAAGAGGGAATACTTGTACACAGCCCAGAAAAATATTTGAGCAGCCATAAATATTTGAGCAATTAAATTAGCCAAGCCTCACTTTTCCTTTTTGAAGAAAGGGTGACGGACCCATCCTTGCCTCATAATGGCAGGTGAGGCTTCGCCAGTCAGGACAAGTGTGTCAGGGTCCAGGTGGGCATGCAGCTGTGTGGTGAGGCAGGGGCTCTGGCTCCCCGAAGCTGAGGAGGTGGGAACAGGACCTAAGGGACCCAGCATGGAGAAGGAGGCTGAGCCAGCTACACATGCCCACCGGCTGCCTTGTCTCCCCTGCTCTGTTTAATTCCAAGATGTGAAAGACGTGTAAGGCATTAAAGGCTTCAAGCCTGGGAGACCTTGATGGTACTAAGGGAAAACAAACAAACAAACAAAAAAAAACAACACTACAAAAAAAACCAAGTGTTATACATTAAATTTCTGGCATGCCAACAAAAGCCCTGCCCTGCCCTCCCCACTCCCAGTACCCCCTTGTTAACCTATTGGCTGAGCCGGTTTCCATGGAAACTGTCAAGTTCAAAGGGATACTGGAGTATGTTCATCTCTGCCTTTCCCCTGGTTTCCAGCGAGCCTTTTGGAGCTGAGTTAGAGGTTCTGAGTGCTAAGGGGGCTCCAGGAGCTCAGGTTCAGCGTTCATCCATTCACTAACCCTCTCTCCATCCCACTGTCACCCTCCACTCCCCACATCCTGTCTCCTCCCTGCAGGCCAGCCAGCTTGGCGTGTACAAAGCCTTTGTGGATAACTATAAAGTCGCTCTGGAGACAGCTGAGAAGTGCAGCCAATCCAACAACCAGTTCCAGAAGATCTCTGAGGTAGGCAGCTCTCCCTGCAGCCATCCCCATCCACCCTGGGCTCTAAGTCGATGGATTCCTCCCTGGCTTGCCCCAGGGAAGCTCTTCACCACAATAATGCTCAGCCTGACATTTGCTTTCTTGCAACTGACATTTTTCCTCTTAATACAAGAATATCGGGAGGCAGAGTCAGGCGGATCTCTGTGAGTTCAAGGCCAGCCTGGGCTACCAAGTGAGCTCCAGGAAAGGCGCAAAGCTACACAGAGAAACCCTGTCTCGGGAAAAAACAAAACAAAACAAAAAACAAAAAACAAAACAAGAATATCGATTGGTTTGGTTTGTTTTTTCAGATTAGAAAGTAGAACAGAGGAGGTAAATGAATGAAAGAATGAATGAATAAATAAATAAATAAATAAAAGAGGGGCAATATTCCCCGTGACATTCCCAAGTGACTTCTCCACCTTGGCCTTTGTTTCTTCTGTGGAATAAGCCTTTTGGACCTCTCTAGCTCATCTCAAAACTTTGCTGATGGGGGATGGGTTGGAAAGATGATGGTCCGGCCGGCAATTAAAAGCTCCTGCTGTTTTTTAGAAGATCTGAGTTTGGTTTCTAGCACCCAAGTTGGGTGACCACTTGTAATTCCAGCTGCAGATTCGATGCCTCTGCCCTCCTCTGGTACCTGCATTCCTGTGTACATACCCATACACATCATTTTAAAAAAGGAATCACCAGAAGGCACTGTTTAAAGTGCAGGTGCCCAGGCTCCTCGTTTCTTGGAAAGCTCGCACCTTTTATCTTCTCTTCTCTCTCAGGCATCTCCTCTCTCTCTCACTCTCTCTCACTCTGTGCAGTTCAGGCCACAATCTTCCTGCCTCAGCCTCCTGATGGCCTGGATCTTCTTACTGGTGTGGGGGTGGGGGGTGGATCAGAGGCAGGAGTTTACATTCTGACGGGCTCCTGACTTACCCTCAGGAAGGGAAGTTTGCGGAACTCTGGACTAAGTAAGTAGTTTTGAAAAGTACTTGCAGATCTAAGACTCCAGACTCATGGAAACACCCAGGGTCAGTTAAGGACAGAAGAAGCCCTTAGATCCCTTTGGCTAGGAACATGCCTGCCGCTGCTCTGCAGCCAAGCCTGCCCCTCCTGCACCTGTGGATGGTAGAGGTAGGAAATTACTTGCCATTGGCACTCTTTGGTTGTTATTGTTGTTGTTTGGTTTTTGAGACAAGGTCTTACCACGTATCCTTGACGGGCCTGGAACTCACTTAACCCAGGCTGGCTGGCCTCAGACTTGCAGCATTCCTCCTGGGTGCTAGGGTTATAGATGTGGACCTCTGTGCCCCACTTGGCTTTGCCATTTCTATCCAGAAAGTGGCAGGGAGAGACTGATTCTCTGGGATCCTTCAGTTCTGTTCAGCTCATTATCCAGAAAGACCCCTGTGACACTCCTAAGCACTAGCCTTGGAGGAAGTACCCATTGGCACTCAGGGTACTTCCCTGAGCCTCTGTTTCAGAGGGATCTGGGGGTGGGAGTCCTTCTATAGTTTTGGAACTTTCCTGCCTTGAAGTTCCCCTTCCCCAGCTTTGGTGCTAGAAGAGTAAGGGAGACACATAATTCCCTGAAACTGCTGGGATTCCACATTATACCTAACTTGGAGTCAGTCTAGAGACCACGCAGCAGTTGGACAGGTGGAACTGAAAATGTGACGCCAGGTGTGATGACACACACCTGTAATCCCAGGACTCAGGAGGCAGAGGCAAGTGGATCTCTGTGAGTTCAAGGCCAGCCTGATCTATATAGCCACTTCCAGGCCAGCCAGGGCTATATAGATAGTGAGACCCTGTCTTAAGAAAGGGAGAGATGGAGGGGCTGGAGAGATGGCTCAGCAGCTAAGAGCACTGGCTGCTTTTCCAGAGGACCCAGGTTCAATTCCCAGCACCCACATGGCAGCTCACAACTGTCTGTAACTCCATTTCCAGAGGATCTGACGCCTTTACATCAATGCACGTAAAATAAATTAAAAAAAAAAAAAGCAAGTGAGATGGTGATAAAGGGAGGAAGAGGGAGAGAGCCTAAATAAATAAATAAAAATAAATTTTAAAAAAGAAAAATGGCAGTTTGATTATTAGAAAAAGCAGATGCAAAATTGTAGGTTTGGGTGTACAGTCACATGGATCTTATGCTTCAACTCTGGAAACACATGTTCTGTTCAGTTTCTAGAAGAATAGGAAGCCACAGAGAGGAGACCTGTGCTCAGTTTCTTCTCCCAAGAAGAAACTTCTTGTCCCTAGGAGGACAGGACAAGGGTGGGGAAATCCCTCTTGGTGAAGTCATGAGGCTGGAGAAATGATGCTTCCTTTCAGCATCCCACCTTCTCTGGGAATGAACTGGACTCCCTGGTGTGTGTTCACAGTGGCTGCTGTGTCCCTGGGTACCCAGAGGTCATCATGGTCTAGAGAGTGTCCAGAGACTGTGAAGTCCCCTCTTAGCTTGGCTGACTGCTTGTTCTCTGTGCATCCATGCAGGAGTACCCTCTCACATCCATGCATTAAGTACTCCCCGCCCCCCAATCCCCAAAGCCTATTCCAGAGGACAGAGCCAGGCCCATGGCCCTCTGCCAGGTGGCTGCTCATCTTGACTCACTCAGTAAAGATGACGCTGATGCTTCCTGCTGGCGCTGCCACTTAATTACTGCAATTAGGTCCTTCTCCTCTGCAGCAGCAGTGATTTCATACCTCTAGGCTGCACTGGAGGGGGTGTGGACCACAGTCCCTTAAAGCAGGGAATCCAGGCACCAGTGAGAGACAGACTCAGTCTAGAGAAGCTGAGTTAACCACTCCGCCCCCCACCCCACCCCCTGCCAGGCTCATTTCCTGGGGGTTTTCTCTGTCTAGAAACAGCTGGAGATGGTGTAGGGAATGAGTTCCTACTGTGTGGGCCTTGCCTCCCTCCAGGCAGAGCAGGCAGCATCACATGGGCACATGACCTTGGCCTCACCTTGCCCCCTTGCCTCCCAGGAGGACATGCCTCTTGTGGACTCCGGCTCATCTTGCCTAGTGAGAGTTGCATTTCAGCTCCAGTGTCAGGCTGCACTGTCCTGTTGGCAAATGCTGGGGTGTCTCTTCGTCTAAAGCAGATGGAAGAGGTTTAGATCTGAAGATCTCTGTCCCCAAAGTCTGTTCCCCCGAATGTATTCCTGGATCACTTGTCATAGGTCCCAGGAGAGGTAGTGGGGGAATGTCAACAGGGCTGGGGCTGGGTTAGTCCTTCTGTGAGGAGGGTTCAGCTTGACTTGCCCTGTGGACTCCAAGCCCATCTCCTCCCTGCTTATTCTGCAGGTGTGCAGATCCCCTCTGTCTTAAGGGTGTTCATTCCCAAAGGCCAGCCGGTGTACCTAATGCTTATTGACTTCAGCTCTGTCTTCCTAGGGCTAATGTGTGTGCATCCCTGAGGCACGGTTGGCAGTGGGGAGAGGGTCCCTGCTCTTGGCCACACTCATCCTTTAGAGGCAAGGGCGTGGGGGGAGGGCAGGTCTTAGGAGTTCTTTTTGCCACAGAACTTTCTAGTAATCAGTCTTAACTCTGGCTCCCAGAATCTGTCTTCCTGTCTCTTATTACTTATGCCCTGAATTTCAGAGCCCTTCTTCCCTCCAATAAGAGAGGGAGGCTGGGGGACAGACCTGGTAGTGATTTTTCTCCTCCTTCTCACAGGAACTCAAAGTGAAAGGTCCCAAGGACTCTAAGGACAGCCATACGTCAGTCACCATGGAAGGTACTTTGGGGGAGTGGACTGGATTACAGTTGTCTTCCTTTGTTTTAGTGAACTATGGGCTGTGCGAACGTGGTGGCCTGTGTGTGTGTGTGTGTGTGTGTGTGTGTGTGTGTGTGTGTATATCTGTGCCTGCCTGCCTGCCTGCCTCTCCTCCCTAGGCAGCAGGCCAGCTACAAACGTGCTCCTCCTTAGGATGCCAGCAGGCATTTGGTCCCTCCTCCCTCCTCCCCTCCCTTCCTCCTCCTGCCTCTCCACGCTCCTGCCCTCCCCCTTGTTGGATGAGCACTCGGAAGGAAGGAAGCGGCTGCTTGATTCTGGAGGTTGTGCGGCAGCAGCCAGCAAGGTGGCCGAGTGGCTGGAGTGCTGAGGAGAGCCAGGAGCCTGGAGCAATGGCTGCAGGTCCCCGCTGCAGGGAGAGAGGCTGCCATGGAAATCCTCTTCATTATCCGCTTCTGCTGTAACTGCACCTATGGTAACCCAGGCGCCCCTCCGTGGGAAGTGGCATGTCTTAAGCCATCTGGGGACCAGTGAGAATAGACTTCAGTCTGGTCAGCAGGATTTAGGGGCTGCAGGGAAGAGAGGACGGTCATGTGGCTGAACCCACTTGGGTTTGCTTTGTGGTCAGTCTGGAGTTGAAATCCAGAGGCTGCACAGCAGAGGGGCAGAGTATCTTTGAAATGGAGGGTCCAGGCTAGAAGGGTACTCCAGGTACTCCTGAGGCTGTGTGTGAAACTGGTGGTTTAGCATGTGCGTGCATGAGAGGCATTGAGCAACTTCCTGAAGAGGCTAAGGAAGGTGACAGGCTGTACCTAAAGGCCTGAGGTGGGGCAAAGGACAGCTGGGAGCAGCAGAGAGGGACAGTCTGGACAGCTGCACCTCAAGACTCGAGGGCGCCAGCCTGAGCGGGAGAGAGAAGTTGGGAGTTTCTTTGTTTCGTGAGCAGAGGATGCTGAGCAGCCGATGTATTGTGTGCTCGGTGCACACGCTGCCTCCTCTCTGGACAGCTCTGAGAGAACAGGGGGTAGCTAGCTGGTTGTTTTCCACGAGCAGTGTTAACAGCCCTTTAAAGACCCTGAGCCCAGGTCCCAACACTCAGTGCAGAAGGTCCACTTGAAAGGGGGGTGTGGCCGGCTGCTGCTTTGTGAAGGTCACACGCCCACTTCAGTGGAAGGGACTTGGAACAGCCTCTATGCCGTTCCTTCAGTTGGGGTGAGGAGGTGTCCTGGGACGGGCACATGCTGTTAGCCAGGCTCCGAAGCAGGTGCAGGCAGGGAGTCCAGACCTGGCGGGTGACCTAAGCTGCCTCTGGCAGGGTGAGAGGGCCACATGCTGCCCTCCAAGCTCACTGCTGTGGGTCCATGTGTGTCAGGGAGGCAGGTAGCTGGTTAAGGACCTTCCTCTTACCTCCCACCAGGCGTTTTGTCTGCACCCTTCTCAGTCACTCTGCGTGCCTATCTCCGTGGTAACCTAGGGCTCCCATTACAGGCTGAACTGAGTGGGGTGGGGGGTGGGGGTGGCAGTCTGCTGGAGGAAAGATGCTGGGTGAGGTTTCCAGCTCTGTCCTAAAGGCCTGTATGTCAGGGAGCTGGCTGTTCTGGACCACTGCCCCTCTCGTGTTCCCGGGGTTGCTCTGTGTCCCGTGCTCATGGTGGCAGCAGCCTTTGTGCTGCCCTTCAGCTGGTTCCAACAGGCTGAGGCCTCGTGAAGAGCGGGTCTTGAAGCACTACTGTCAGGTCAGGGAGGAAGTGCTGGGCCTGGCTGAGGGGCTGGTTTTAAGTGTCTGCTGGTTTTCTAACAAGGGAAAAGGGTCAGCTCTCTGCTCCCTCTTCCCTCCTGAGAAGGTAGCTCAGTCTTACTGAAGCAGTCCCGAGACCTGGAGTCCAGGGATCTCTTTGGTCCTCAGGATACCATAATCTTTGAAGTCTGCTTCAAAGTGGGAAGTAGGATGAGGAGCTGCCTCTACAGCAAGCCTCAACCTAGGTAGATGGAGAACTCTTACATGTGGAGTTCCACCACCCCACTCTCTCTTGAGGAAGAAGATAGTCCAGTTGTAAGCACATGGGTGAACCAGAGTTCAAAGCCCAACCACCTCTCATGGCTTTGTGATGATAGGCAAGTAACATGTGCCTGAGTGTGCACTGTGAAAGTGGGCTAGTGAAAACTGTGTCACTTTATAATGACAGGAAACAGTGCCCACGAGGCAGTTCCGTGAAACCTGGGAAGAGACCAGCTTGTTCATATTGGTGATCTGGCTTTTGGTATTTATAAAGGTGTGGTCAGGGAAGGCTTCCTGGAGGAGGGAGAGAGACAAGCAAGACAACTTGTTGGAAGGCACCTATCCCAGGAAGAGTGGGGAAAGCGTGATGCAGGAGAAGAAAATCGGCTGCCCTGCAGAGCCCAGGAACAAGGAAGGGGCAGGGCCAGTGGAGCAGGGGGGGGGGGTCATTCAGAAGCCAGGGCGAGCAAAGGCACTGGGGGCAACCTTCCTTGCCCGATCCCCTCCCACCCATCTGATCCCCCTTGGCCAGTGCCAGGACTGCGGAATTCATTCCATGGCCCTGTCAGATGGACTCTTGAGGTGACTTCAGGCGTATTAATAGCCCCCCCTGAAACCTGATCCACCATTTCTGCAGACTCTGAGCTTAGTCAGAAACCTCTCCCTCCTGGGACCCAGAGAGGGCTGCAGAGGATGATGGTGCAGTGTCAGCTTTCCTGGGGGATGGGACTCCGGGCCCACCCAGCCTGTCTGTTGACCTTGTGAGTGGCATCAGGTCTCAGTGGTTCTAGTCTGACTCTTCCCACTGTGCTGCAGATGCTTGAGCCACAGGTGGGTGGGGTGCCTTAGACAGCCTTGGAAATGAGACCCATGCCCACGCCCAAGCTTTTCCCTCACTGTCCCGGTACACCCCAAACCCATGAGTCTGCCTATTCCATCTCCCCTGGGCCATCAGGGGGTAGCTAGAATTGGCCAGTTAAGAAAGAGCTACAAAAAAGTTACAGGTGTTGTGTTTGCATAAAACAGCGTTTTCTGACTGCTAATACATGTCCATGTCAGCAGAATAGCTTTTTTTTTTTTATCCTTTGGAGATCTTCATTTAGTTGATGGAGTGTAGAGGGGACATCTGTTTCTTTTAAGAGCTGGCATGGGATCCTCATGGGCAGCCAAGCAAGGGCTAGGGCTAGGGTGCTTAGCACACCTCAAGAACACGTCCTCAGATCAGCAGGATGTTCCCTGAAGTGTTTGCTTAGCAGTTCACAAGGCATCTAGGGCTTTGGGACTCTAGTTTGGGGGAGGTTCAAGTGTGAAGTGTCTAGGATCTGGCCAGGTTCTATGGGACATTCACTTAGGGTTCTCTTTCTTCAGCCAACATTTTGCTTAGAGTACCTGTGGCAGGATGCCAAAGGTCCTGGTCCCAGAACTTGAAGATCCAGGTATAGGGCCAACACTGAACCACCAGGCTGGCAAGACCAGTACACAGGAAGTGTTGGGCTGCTGGTTGGGGCCTCTACTGTCCCTAATGAATCCCGGTGATCATTATTCATTGTCTGGGTCACAGAAGAGCGTGGCACATGGGACCTGGCTGACTTTGGATTTTTCCAGCTTCTTGGGGTCTTCTATAGCAAGACTCTACCCAAATTCCTTCAAGAAGTCTTTGCCCCTCAGTCTGCCACTGGCTGAGGATGGAGCGTTTTGGTGGTGATCCAGCTTGCCTTTTGGCCCCTGAGCTGATTATGTCGATGGGGTTAAGGACATGAAGAAGAGTCTCTTTTCATAGAGCTGAGGGCCCAGTATGTGAGAATGAATGCAGAGTGTGGTTCTCAGCTGGGTATGTCAGTCGTAGACTGGAAGAGCATGAGAATGATTGGCGTGAGGGAGGTATCCTTTCTGGAAAAAGTGGCATGTGCCTCCCGCCATCCTGGAGTCCCAAAGGCACCACAGTGTGTTGAACTCTTGCAGGGTCTATGTTGGGTATGTCTGTGTGGTTGTAGATGGGGTCCAGAGGCGCTTCAGCTGTGAGAGCCTGGCCAGCACAGGACTGGGTGAGGAGGGGAAGGTTGAGGTGGAGAGGGAGCCGGAGTGGACAGAACTGTGTGAGTCCCCTGTTCCTTTCATTTGGCCTGTCCACGGAGTAAAAACAGAGGTATGGGTTGCCACAGAACCCACGTGGCTTCCGAGTGAGTATTCATTCAGAGAAACAAGACAGATTAAAGGTCAGCAGCCCGTCTCTGATCCAGAGTTTGGACTTCATTTCCTGTCTCCTTTGTCCGCCTTCCTTACAGCTCTGCTCTACAAGCCTATTGACCGAGTCACTCGGAGTACCCTGGTCCTACACGTGAGTGTGGCCCCGAGTGGCCGGGGCGGGTTAGGAATTTTATGTGGAAGTATTGGGAGTCACCGAGACTCCATTTGGGGAGCAAGGCAGAGGGTCCCTGAGCCCTGATTGTGCCTGCCTAGCCTATGGTAACCATGCCAACGGGGCCAGGGCCTAAATATAGCTTGGCTAGTGAGCTGGATATTTGGCCAAATGCTCCCTAGGAGGCAGACACTTGCTGCTGCTTCATCCCTGCCTTGTGGTCTCCAGGGTCCTGGGAGCAGCTGTGCAGTGGGCAGAAGAGTGTTCCCCAGCTGCTTGGTGAGCTGAGGCTTGACCCAGCTGCTGCCCCTAGGGAAAAGAGTCATGACTGCAGCAGAAATCACGACTGCTGCTCTGACCCTGGTTTATCAGTTCCAGTTACACAGGCAGAGCTGGACTAGAGTGTGGGTCCTAGAGTACCCCCTCAGAATCCTTTGGGGGATTGCATGATCCCCACTGTCTTCTCACTGAACCTGAGCCGCTCCTCTCAACTCATCACCCCGCCCCATCCTTTCCCAGGATCTGTTGAAGCACACACCTGTGGACCACCCAGACTACCCACTGCTCCAGGATGCCCTCCGAATCTCCCAGAATTTCCTGTCTAGCATTAATGAGGACATTGATCCCCGCCGGACTGCAGTCACAACCCCCAAGGGGGAGGTGAGTTCTGGGCCCTGCACAACTCCACACCTAGACTGAGTAGGCAGTTGGCCAGGTCCCTTGTCCCTGCTGTCCTTGATGCTAGGCATCATACTGAGTGTCCTGTGTACCCACAGCTAAAGGGAGGCCTGCGCCCTCGGCCATACCTATACCATGTCAGATCCTAGTTAAGGACTTTAAGACTGTTGTCTCATTGGTCCCAGTAATAACCTGGTAAGACAGAAAAGGAAACTGAGCCTAGACAATCTCTGAGACTAGCACAAGGGTCCTTAAACAAATGTCAGAATCAGATGTTTACTGGGCTGTAAAACTCCTCACATTGCCCCCACCAGACGCTGGGCCTCTGGGTACTTCATTCTTGATACATCTCCTTGCTCCAGTTGGGGTGATGATCTCAGGGAGGCCCTGGGAGACGCTTCGTCTACACAATAGGTAGACCGGAGCTAGGCAACGGGCCCAGCAGCAGAAAGCGCTAGTCCTAGAGATGGTTTAGGCCTCCCAGGCTGCTGTGAAATGTCCTTGGAAACACCTAGATGTGGCATTTTGGCTCCCCTGGGATGGTGTGGGAAGCTTCCTGATGGAAGAGGGAGAAAGCTGTGTGAAGAATTGGGGAGACTGTGACCCTCAGGGGTCAACAGTCTGGCCCAGATTCAGTACCTTCTGTCGAATCGAGATAATTAAGGAGCATTTAGGAGGGAAGGCTGACTGGGTTTATGCTCCTTTGTTACATTTATGAGCCTCCCATGTCTGCTGGGAAGGGAAGTAATGAGAGACAGGGTCTGGAGCATGACTAATGGGGCATGGAGCTGTCTGTACACAGTTCCCAGCCCTGGTTTGCAACACCTCAGAAAATGGTACTAGTTCGTCTTACTGTGGGGGTATCTGAAAAAAAAAAAAA
>CABHPR010132397.1:0-21605 GCA_902168415.1 Peromyscus melanophrys
GTTACCACCCACCTTACCACTTGTTACCATCAAGGAATTGGCAGTTTGCTTTTATATTATTTCTGTTCTCTTTTCTCTTACATCAAAACTCCACATTCATTGCTAACCACTAATCATGTGCCCAGATTCCTCCGTCTACACCAAGAGTTAGCTGTGTTGTAATTAATTGTTCCTTTCACTCTTTTAGAATAAAGGTTTTGCTCTTGCTATATTATCCCAAAGATAGACGTGTTTACACTGCTGAGAGATGATACACGCATTTTCGGATTCCTTTCAGCCCTGGTTAATTGTTAATAGGAAAGCTTGCTTCATTGTTGGCAAGTAAAATTACCCGGCATTTAGTTGCCTACCAACTTCAGATTATGTAACAGGATTTAAAAAGAGAGAATTATTTTAGCAGAAGTAATTGCACAAGTCTTTATCAGGATAGAACAATATGATCAAAACGAAAATTGATCTGGAAAAATATATGCTCTGGAAGTATTTTAATTTATCGCTCATTTCCATCTTTCCTACATAATATCAACACATTGCCTAACTTGTTGGCCACCAGAATTGTAATTTCATCATACTGTGGCTTCTCAGAGATATTATAAAAGATACTTCCTAAAGACTATTTGAGATACTATTTATCTTTGTATATCAATTCTTAGTACATATATCACTAAAAATAATTGCAGCTATCAATTAAAGAGTAACTGAACATACTTGTCAGAGTGACTGTCACCTCCTTGCTCCTGGTATACTTACAAGTCCCCAAATTATGAATTATTGAACTACAGACCACGATCTTAATTTCTTTTTCATTTATGAAGATTCCATGTGTGAGTAGAAAAAAAAAAACCATGTCACGCTCTTGAGAAAGTTTGAGATTTTTCCAGATCTTAGTAACATGTGTCAAGCCACTCAGTTCGGGCTTATGAAATGGCAGCTTGAAGTTTGTACTACATAATCTCCCCCTCTCCCCTTGAAGAGGAGGAAGAGTACAAGGTCTTGTAAGTTAGTACAGACTGTCTTTGAACTTGTGACCCTCCTGCCCCAACCTCCCAAATAACAACAATCCTAGCTATGTTGTTATTTCAACTAGGCAAAAAATAGTGTCGCTAAATGTCATGAAATTGAGTCCATTGATAAATAATTTGCAATGACTTGGACAATGTCTGAGATAATTTTTCAAATTAATCAAGTATGTGTGCAAAGTGGAAACGACTAAGACAAACAAGACTGAGAGACAAAAGCTGAAAACAGCTTTGCAAGCAGCGTCGTGTGTCTTAAAACTGATGCCGTGCCTGGCACACTGAATCCATAGGCATTCAGTAAATGTTTATTTAATGATTAATACATGATTAACTTGTGTACAGACACATGAGTAGCTTGGGCGGGATGATTTCTATAGTCCTTTCCACATTAAAATTCTTTCATATTCTGTTAACAGATACCACTTATTTCTTTACCAAAATCATGTACCCTAAGCCACCTACCCACATTGTACTAGAAAGTTCTCTTTCAGTATAGTTTCAGGCTCGAATTTGCTCCTTTAAGTACTTGTAGGAGCTATAAAACAAGCAGCTGGCCCAGACCTTCACTGGCCTTTTTCTAGATTATCCTAAATTGTTAAGGCTTGTATCTGTGTTTCACTCACCGAGGAAGAACAAACTTTATGAGGAATATAAGTTAAAATGTATGGTGATAGAGAGCCCTGACTACGCATTCTTTTTTCCGTGCCTTCCCAAGCTCCTAAAGCATGGGCTTTTGAGCCAGGCACTGAGGCTGCCCTACTAGCTTGGACAAAGAAGGCCATGCCAAGTTTAGTCTTCTACAAATAACATCTGTGGACTCTGGAGGCCAATTGGCACTTGATGTAATGTAAGTTTCTCACTCTTTCCCCTTTTAAACAGATTTTTAGTTTGTAGGAAGACTTGGAAACAGAATGAGATGTGTTACACTTCCCTAGAACATCTACCATCTTGCAGATAAGAACAAGAGTGTGAAATTCTGGGAAACTGCATAACCACTGAAAGATGAGAGGGAAGTTCCAAGAAAAGAGTCAGAGAGGGCGGAAAACCTGAGTTCTGTGGAGAAAATTCTCCAGTCTCTGAACAACATTGATCTACACTTCTGCAGGATGGACACGAAGCAGTCCAGCTAAGGAAACAATTGAATGGACATTTGGACTGCTGTCCAAGAGACGAAAGTTTGTAGTTGAAGCTAACCATACTAACTGGATTAAAAATCATCAGTATTTTTCAGAAGAGTATAGTTAGGGTTTAGAAATGTACTGTACACTCCAAAAGCTTGTGTCTTGAAGATATGTCCCTCAGACAACTGGGTTTTGAGAAGTGATTCTACCATGATGGTGCTAATTTCATCAGTGGATTCGTCCATCGATGCCTTCGTGGCTGAATCAGTTGTTCAGAAGTGGGGCTTAGTTGGAGGAAGTAGGCTCCTGGTGCGTGCTTTTGGTGGCTCTGTCTTGTCTCTAGAGCCCTTTTCTGGATCTTTCTGCCTCCTTGCCACCTTAAGGTGAACAACTTTCTCATCGTGTGCTCCTGACGGTAATGTTCTTCATCATGGCCCAGAAACAAGCATCAAGTGACCATGGACTGAAGTCTCTGAACCTGTAAGCCAAGTTAACCTTTACCTCTTGTAAGTTGATTTCTGTGAGGTGTTTTAATAGCATTGGAAGGTCAAATAACATAATAATGGAATCAAGAGTCTCCACATTGTCATACCATCTAGGATATTGTTGGCAATGACCTATCATATGAAAACCCTACCCAAAAATTGGCACAGGATCAAAAGAAAGACAGTAAGCAAATAAACAGCTTGTTCTACAATGGCCCAGATGGGAAAATAACAGGAAAGAATTAAAAAAAATGGGTGTTATAATTCTGTTCAGTGATGTAAAGGAAAATATTATCCCAATGAGTTAGAAACAGGAAGTCTCAGACAAGAAAAACAATCTATTAAACAAGCAGGAGTCCTAGAATTTAAAACTCTGTAATTAGACATTTAAAAATCACTCTGTGGACCCAGAACATAACAGAGATAACAAAGAAAGGACTGTGAAGTGGTCTGATCAGAAGATTGAGGAAGGCATGAAGGGAGCTGTGAGAGAGTCACAAGGTTAATATGCATGCAATTGGACTCTCGGGAGAGGGGAAGGAGGAAAGCATGAGTTAACAAATATATTTGAAGAAATAACACTTGAAAAAATTCCAAGTTTGGTAAAAAAAAAAAAAAGCATACAGATACATAAAGCTCAGCAAATACCAAATGAAATATATGGAAAGAAAACCTTTAGGGATTGGAGAGATGGCTCAGTGGTTAAGAGCACTGGCTGCTCTTGTAGAGATCTTGGGTTTAGTTCCCAATACCCACAGGGCAGTTCACAACTATCTGTAATGCCAGCTTCAGGGGATCCATCACCCTTTACTGGCCTCTGTAGGTACCACACACTTACATATATGAGGGGAAACACTCATAGCATTTTTTAAAGTTAAAAATAAAGAAAACCATCAGTAGATATGAAGATTCTAAAAGTGAAAAATCACTAGAAAGTCTTTCAGAATAGCCACAGAAAAATGACGTGTCATATGAGGAGAAGCAGCTCAGGTTACTGCTGTCATTAGAATTATGGAGGTCAGAATAAAATGGAAGACCCATAAACAGATCCCATCAGCGAACAACTTCAATATCCAGTAATTACAGTTCTCAATTGGAAGATGGGAATAATGAACAGCTAAAAGACATCTTAAAGATAAAGGATGACTAAGAGAATGGATTGCCAACCAAGCTGGAATCCAACAGACTCTAACGGGGCGCTCTTTAGGCTGAAAGGAAATGGTGCCAGACAGGACACTCAAGTTTTAGGCCAAATAAAAAAGACATCAGGAAAGTCCAGTATCTGGGAAAAGATAAAAGGCAGTTTTCTTTCTCATTTTTCAAGGAATACAGATGATAGTAAAGACAAAAAAAAAAACCATTTTTTGAATGTGAATTGTCATCTCATGGGCTTTATAAGCTCATATAATTATATGCTTAGAATTCTAGCTTAAAGATAGAAATAATTGGACTTACTTAGCTTTAGTGTTTTTACATATATGATGTGGTATAATATTAACTCTAGATAGACTAGGCGTTTAACTAATTGTTGATTGTAACCATAGATTAAACCACTGTAAATAATGCAAAGAGGTATAATTTTAAAATCTGGGAGATAAATTAAAAATATAATTTAAAGAATCTTCAAATTGGAAGGTACAAAAAATAGAGTAGAAGACAGAGAGAGAGAGAGACAGAGAGAGAGAGACAGAGAGACAGAGAGAGAGAGAGAGACAGACAGACAGACATACAGAGACAGAGAGAGGGAGAGAGAGAGGGAGAGAGAGAGGGAGAGAGAGAAAGAGAGAGGGAGACAGAGAGGGAGACAGAGAGAAAGAGAGAGGTGGAGAGAGAGCGACAGAGAGAGAAAGAGGGAGAGAGACAGAGACAGAGACAGAGAGAGACAGAGAGAGGTGAAACATGTTGTAAACAAGCAAACATGGTACCCACTGCTTAATACACTCGTATCAGTCATTACTTTTATGTGTTAATGGACTGGCACCCCAGTTAAAGGCAGATACTGTGCATATGAAAAGAATCAATATATAGCTTTATCCTGTCTTTATGAGCTGTATTTTGTAGACTCACATAGGAAATGAGTAGATGAAAAGAGATATACTGTGCAAACAAGCAAACAAAAAAAAGTAAGAAAAATTAAGGAGCTGTATCGATGTCAAGTAAAGTAAATATCAAGATAAAGATTATTACCAGAAGATGCTCATGATGATAAAATGACCAGTTATTCAAAAAGACAGAAGGTGAATGTGAATAAAACTAACATCCGTACTTCAAGAAACAAAAACTGATGTATTTGAAAGAAGTAAACCGTTCCACAATTAATACTGGGATTATACTGACAGTTCAGAAGCTAGTTGTTGCTTATGGAATACTGCATACACTGGTTTTTCATCCAGAGGGAATATACATGATAGGCTCTACAAATTCAATATTCCCCAGCCCATGGGTAAGTAATCAAAGATAGATTAGTATTTTGGATTTGAATTCTTACTTTGACACCTCAAATATTCATGGCTTTAAATGACTAATTAGAATCACTGAGTTTCCCTGTCAGTAGAGATCCGAACTCTCAGAAGGCCATTGTACAGATCAAATGACATTAACACGCAGAGTCCTAAAGGGTCAGAGCCACACTCTTTTCCCCTGGCGTCTTTTCAATGACACATTCCCCACCCCATCTGGTTTAATTTCCATTTCTTCCCTGTGTGACCCCGGGAGTTGAAGATGATGCTCCCGTCTCCAGGTCCCCATCTAACCTGGACTTCTGGTTGTTCCTAGTACAATTGTTGAAGAAAGTCCAGATGCCCATCCTCTGGGACTTGCAGTGTGAGAGTCACAGTTCATCGAACTGGCTTCGCATTTCCCAAACATGACAGGATAATTGAGCAATGAGGAACCGCACTATCTTTTCCTGCTTGCCAAAGTAGTTAATGATTTTAATTTTTTTTAAGTATCTCCTTGTAAACACATACCGTAATAACTTCCTTGCGGGAATATTGTCTGATTAATTACTGTGTGTCTCTAGCTTTGGAATCTACCACTGGAAAGGGGACTGTAGATGCAAATAGACTTATTTGGAAGAACCCTACATCTTACTTTTGAATGGAGCTGGTAATCAAATTAAATAAACTGCTAGGGACCCATGCTGTAACTAATGAAACCCATGCAGACATAATGAAGTGATCAGTCTATTATTTTTAAATTGAGTAATTAAGTCTTAAGGAGCTCTTCAGTGTTTTTTAAAGTAGCTTCTTAGACAATTATTGACATTTGGCTCTCCACCTCACGTTAGCATGTCAATTAGCTTTGTGTCTATGCTGTGTCATGTAGAATTCATTGAATAAAAATATAAAACATTGACTTTTTACAAATTTTTAAAGAGAAAAACTAAGGGATGGAGAAATGGTTCAGAGGTTGAGCATTGGTGCTCTCCCAGAGAACCTGGGTTCAATTCCCAGCACCCACACGGCAGAGCACAACTGTCCGTAATGCTAGTTCCTGTGCCGCTCTCTGGCTTCCTCAGGCACCAAGAACACATGTGACCCACGGACATACATACATGCTGGAAAAATACCCAAACACATAAAGTAAAAATAAAAGGAATTAAATAGTAAATGAAGGACTATCTAAACAACCAATCAATCAAAAGAAACAAAAAACCTCAACCCAGCCAGCAAGAAAGAGGCATGACATTTATTTTATTCTAGCCTGCACTGCTGTCTTGTGTAGGCACCTTGCACATGAAATCTCATTTAGTTTTTCCCTTCCGACCATACAATCAGATGGTGGGGGAACATTCATGCAGATTAAAAACTTGAAGATCACAAATGAGCAAGTGGCATCATTGGTATTTGACTTCACTGCTCTCTGGTTGTAACTCGTGCTTTCTCCAGGTAGCAGAGGCCTGTGTCTATGCAGCCCGCTGAGAAACGTGTCATTCCAAGCCAGGGTGCCACCTACCTTCAGTGTCTTGTTGTGCCTCTGCAGCTCCCGGCACAGACTCTCGAGTTTGCTCCGAGCCAGGATGGCTCGGTTGTGTTCACCCTGCAGCTGGTCCTTCTCTCTCTGGGTCTGTGCCTGCTGCTTCCGCAGGAGTCTTAGTTTCTTTTGCTCCGCGCGATGCTCATCCAGCTAGATGTGGGGGTGTAAGCAGCGAAGAAATCACAGGAATGTCTCCAAGGCTCACAAAAAAAAGAAGCAAAGTCTAAGGCCTTTCTGTGTGGTTGTTTGGAACCATTTCCATCATGATAACTGCCACTCCTGTATAATGCGTAGGTATAATTTGTAGAGTATAACATATGTATGTATATATGATTTTTACATAACTATTACTTCTATTAGCCTCTTCTTTGACTCTTTTTTTTGAATGTCATGCAATGTTTTCTTTGTTCCTGTCTAATGATGTCATCTAGTGCTATCCAAAAAAGAAAGATAGGCTTGAGAATCTGGGAACTGCTAGAGTTTATGGCAGCGTCTTGTATGCAGACCTGCAGACCATGGCCAACAATTTGTTTGCTTGGCTCACAGTTCATTCTCATAGCTCTGTCTGAAAATAAGCTAATGGTGACACTTTTAAAAATAGGAAGGAGAAAAATGGCCCCCTGGTAAACAGAAGATGGAGTTGATTTATTTATAATTTGGGGCTTTAGATGTGGACCCTCTCGGTATGAGAAAGCATAACACCCAAACACAGAAGCCTTGATGGTGATGGTTTTTTTTTTTTTTTACCAAAGCATTAGAAATAGCCACAGCACAACAGAGTGGAACAAAAGACAAATATTTATAACATTCCCTGCTGCCCAGCTCTGTCCCCAACCTCTCTGTGCCTACAGTAAACACATCACAACCCTTGTTTCTGGCAACCCAGATGCACTTTATTCCCATGCTGTCCATGTTGGGATGCTAAAATATGAGTATAGGATTGCCAAATATGATACCAGATACTTAAGTAAATAGAAATTTCATATAGTAAGGAATAATTTTAGTATCAGTATATATTCCAAATTTTGGATGGGCCATATTTTTACCAAAAATTGTTCACTATCTAAAATGTAAAGTTAATTGGCTCTTTTGTCTTTATATGCTGAATCTGGTAACATTATCATAAGATCTTAGTTCTAATGGAAGAAGCATGGGAAACAGCCTCCAGAAGCCACCAGAGAGAGACCAGTAGACCAATGTCAGTCTGGACATCAGTGCGGCCACAGGCAAGCAGCAGACTTTGGTCTGGAATTGTTTACTCTACTGATCTTGGTTTCTTCAGTGCTGTTGCTTAAGCCAGGAAGGAGCTGGTTCTATTAATAGCCATATCGGCTAAGAGCAAAGAAAATCTCTGGGGAGCCAGTGGGTGCTTCTAGATGCCAGGTGTTCCTGGTGCCTCTCAGAGCCCAACGGAAATGGATACACATTCCACGAGGATCTTGACCACATCTCAGTTTCCCTGTTTTAAAAGTCTTTTTGTTTTTCCCCTGAACTATTTGAAGATTGTCACATTTTCTTCAATTCCTATCTTGTTTTATTCCTTTCTCTTACCATAACTGTTAAAAAACCCTGTTCAGATTAAGCCAAGAATGTGCACATTTGATATTCTAAGTTTATACCCATGTGCAATTTCTACTTTTTAGAAATTAACATTGGGAAAAACGAACCATGTTACTAGAAATAATGATTGGCATTAACATCCTTCTTGAAAAGCCAGTGAGCCTGCATTATGCATTTCTCATGCTGAACTCTTTCATTATGTACCCTAGTGATTAGGCAAGGTAAAATGTCCCATAATTGTAGCAAGAGTTTTCTTCCTTGAAATTGATGTATTGTTGTTGCCTTTATAGACTAGACTTTACTTTTGAAGAATAAGCCATATATCAAAACTTTTCAGGTTCATCACTGTTGACAAAATGGGACATATTTTTGTATTGTGCAAAATCCTCCATATTATGGGCCCACCAACCTGGGCCCCTCTCTTTACTGTGTGGCAGTAACCTACCTAATTATGACAAGCAGAAATATCTCCAGGCAGAGACACCTAGTGCTCCTTGGTGGACAAGACTACAGTTTTCTTTGTGTGTCCTGAAGCAAATATATACTTTATGTGCTTTATAAGTTGGAAGACAGATGATTTATGTTTTGCCACATTTAAGCTTTGGCTGTGTTATAAGATTGTGCACATTAAAACTTTAGCCAGATCTATTTTCCTTAGCTTTAAAATGAAAGACTCTGAACTTCTTGCATTTTTTCAGTGTCTAGATGATTTTGTTTTCAAATGGTTCAGACTTCTGTGCTTGTGTATGAATGCAAGGGTTTTTTAATGAATGAAAGTAAGCATATTACAACCAAGTTAACCTCAGCCCAGAGCTGGCTGTGAGGTTCAATGATTCATGGAGGCACAGTTCTGGACATTTGTAACAGGTATATAGGATTTTATCTGAAATTTCTTGTTCTTTCTTCTTCGCTAAGTTAAAATAAAATAAAAGCACCATTAGTGCCAATGGCTAAATTAGAATTGTATTAATGATTCGTCTTCAGTATATAGAAGTTGAGAAAATTTCCAGAAAATATTTTCCTAAGGCCATTTCTTAATGCAGTCATGAAGTATCCTTACTTATTAATGAACATGTCCTTATTTATTGATGAACACGATGGCGGTAGTATTGCAGACTTCAGGCTCTGTGAGCATGAGTGAGCTAGGGTGGCAGTTTGAGTTAAAGAATTGGAGTTGACAGTTTACTCCATATTAACCATTGTATTCCAGACATTTTCTATGCTAATATCCTAATCAATGAGGGAGGAAATAGGCTTTTATCTCCAAGTAAATAATTAAAATTTTTCTTCCCTGGAAAGGAAATGTAGTTGGTCTTTTGGGTCAGTTTTTGAGAATAATCTTTTAGGTCTTAAAGTTTGTTATAGGGGATAAGACAAATGCTATAAGGCTTGAACTGGCTTATCTCTGTTGGGGTGATTGTCTGGCTATAACGGTGAGTAGGGAATTTCCTGGGACCAGCATGAAGAGCCCTGGCTCTTGGAGAAATCTCCCTCAGACTGGAGTTCTCCAGTATACTGCTGTGGCACTGTAGCTCTGTAAGATGGTGTCAGGTGCCAGTTAAGGATACTTCCTAGTCATGCTAAGTATAACATATGGTGCTAGGAAATGAACAGTAATGGCCTTGGTGTGTAGTAGTTCAGTGGGAGGGATGATGGATAGACAGTACAGAAAATACTGGAAAAAAAATTTGAGTAAGTGAGAGTCATGTGGTGTACATGAGACAATGGGGCCCAGATTTGGGGAAAAAGATCTTTGACTTCCAACTTATGTTATGCTAATTTAAATTGCTAGTAGCCAATGTTAAATTGCTTTGTAAATTTCTACCCTTCCTTTGGCAGGCAACATGGCCATAAAACTGAAAAACAAAGAAACCTTCATCCTATTTGATCCAATAATCCTATTCCTAGAATTTTTTCCTAAACTCATACTGGAGAAGGAACAAATCTATAAATGATGGTGTTCACAGCAGCAGTGTTCTCTGAAGTGGGAGGGCGATGTCTCCCAAATGAGTGAATCAGCACACAGAGTCGCTTAATGGAATATGATACAATTTCAACAAACTGTGCTTGTGCAGACTGAACTATACAGGCAGGAAAATGCCACATGCACAAAAAAGCAAAAACAAAACAAAACAATAACAACAAAATATCAACTTGTCTGTGCCGTATGGCAGGAGCGACTCCATCTCTGGCTGTGTAGAGCTGGAGAGGAGCAGGCACAAAGCAGAACTTGTGTTTTAGATGATGGATTGGAGATAACGTTTTTGTGCCTTTGGAACTCTCACATCATCACGATGTGGTTTGTATGATTAAAAATAACTAAAAGCTAAGCAATCAGCTGAGCACTCGGGGTTTTAGAATTGTATTGTGTTGATGACATCACAATTCAGCATACCAGGGTGTGTCAAGACAGAAGGAAAGGACACAAAGGGATTACAAGGACTAGAGTCACTGAAAAACAACCCATCAACAGGCATGGAGTTTGTGGGCCTGATGCCTACTCAGTTTGGGAAGCTCTCCTAAAAACATAATTTAGACAATGAAATTAGGCCCAAGGCCTCCTGGGGCGGGTCGAGCATGCTACTAGCAGAGGCCCCCAAGTGGAGCATCCTTAGCTGTAAAATACATCTACCCGGGGAGGGGAGGTGGTTCAGCTCCTGCCGGGAGGAAGTTCTGTGCTGTGTAGAGCCTCGTTTACCTGTTGCTACTTCTCCAGAGGAGACAAGTCAGTGGTTTTCTTAAAGAGTACACACACACACACACACACACACACACACACACAGAGTTAAAAAGCAGCTTGCTATCTCGTTTCTGGGGGTAAAGGAAAGAGTGGTGCACAGAGCTCAGATGTTTCTGTTCCCATTGCCTTTTCCTGCTCTTTTTACTGAAGCAGGTGAGGCCTCATTGATACCAGAGCACTGCCCTCACCAAGCCCTTTCCTTTTCTCCACTGGCTAATCACAGCACAGAAGAGGTGACAATGGCCTTCTCGAATTCTTGGATGGTTTCAAGTGGCTTCCCTTGCTCCCAGGACCCTAAGTATAGAGAGTGAGGCTGTCCGTGGAGGACACGGAGCTGGACACTAAGCAACCCCAGAGATGACTTTGTCATTGTAGGGAAGGGGAAGAATGGGGACCAAAGAAGAGAACTGAAAAACTGGCTCAGGCCAGACAAGAAAGTGCCATGAACTGTGGGATGGCGTTGACTCCACTCTGAAGTTTTCTTGTAGCCCTTGAGAACCGTGAGTGTAGAAGCTGAATGAAAATTTAATATTCATTCATCTTTATAGAGACAGGCTTTTTTTTCTTACTTTAAAGTTGACAAGAACTTTAAAATATCCATAGATTTAAATTATCTGTGCTCCTCTTTCTCGCCTCCCCAAAATTATGCACATAATTGAACACAGAGACCATTATCTTTTTTTTTCCTTTCTAGTTACATCTCAGCTTTTCTTTTTCCTTAAAAATACTTTCCTTCTAGAATTCTGTGAATCACGTTGTGCTTGTTTATGATAACTAGCTGTGTTCTATAATGATGTCCATGAGAAGCTGCCATCTCCTCTTAGCATTGACTAGAGCTGGGAGTTCCTGACAGAAAGAACTGATCAAAGATCTTACCAACTCAGTGTACTTCTTGAATAAAAAATCAAGCTTTTCTTCGGCTGTTTGCAGCTTGTTCAGATTTTGCATTAGCAAGTTAGCTTCTTTGCCTTGAAAAGAAAATTTTAAAAATCAGTGTTGAGTTTGTAGTAGAGTGATAGTGGCTGCTATTCCCGACTGATCACTTGCAAATTAGAACCAACCTCTTGCAAATTAGGAACAATCTCAGCCTAACCGCTGAGCCTCCCATACAGTTTTCTCTTCCTATAAGAAAAGATGACTCCTGCCTTTCAGAGTGAGGATTAATGCATGTGGTGCAGGGTCAAATTCATGGTAGAATTTCAATAAATGTTTGGTAAAACAGTTGTCCCCAAATTTTCTATCACTCCCCCTTGTGTATCCTGAATATTTTAAAGGTAAGTGTGTCACAGCACTGACTTTATGAAATGATAAATTACCCATTTCCTGTGTCAACTAATAAAAAAGAAACAGAACAGCCAATCAGAATTCCTGATGAGCAAGAAACAGCCAGTGTCAGTACATGATGTTGCCAAGCAGAGCCTGCTTATCCTGTATTGTCTTGATACCTCCTTTTGAACCAATCCTCTCCTCTTTGCTAAGCCTATTCATCAAGCTTGGGTGAGAATAACTAATCATATTGCCTACCAGAGAATAAAAACCAATATGTAAGAGAAAAAGATCCAAACCTCGGAGATGTTTCACAGGGGTGTGTGTGTGTGTGTGTGTATGTTCCATGACTTTGGGCTCAGCCTTCCCATGCAACCATTTCTTCTATCCAGACCTTAATCTCTGTTGGAAGCTTCATTTCTTTTTCTCCCCAGTTGGACATCAAGCTGTATTCTAAAACTCATATGTTCCTGATTATTTAATAGAGAAATTTAGACTCCCCCTGTCTTCTTCCTTCTGTCTCCTTTAGCTTTGAGTCTCTGTGGTGCTAGTTAGCCATCTGGCCAGTGTCAGGAGGCATGTCTGGGATGCTTGGGCCCACATTTACTACTGATTACATTTTTGCAAGCCATCCTGTCGAGGTGGAGGATTTTCCCCTTCCTCTCCTACCTGTGACAGCCGCTGGGTCTACTCACGGTAAGGAGGTCAGGTCAATGAGGAGAGCCCATGTTTCCTGACACAAACGAGCTGAACAATGTGAACAACTTTGTACCCTTTTCCCTAAGAACTGACATTTTCCCTGGGGTAGAATACTTGCTTTCATCCTGGAGAAGCAGATCTGTCAGGAATTAGGACGGCCTTCAAAAGGCAGGGCAGGAGACATGCATATATACAATTACATTCATCGTTAACTCATGACTCAATTCTAGTTGACACCTAAATGTTCTTATTTGTTAAATATGGCAAGCCTACATAGGATTACAGAATCCTAGGTCTAGAAGGATCTTCAAAGACATCCAGGCTAGCCAATTTAATTTTCTAGATGAAATAGCCAAGGCCCAGAAAACACCAACCATACATGATTCCTGTTGGCATTGCAAAGACTTTACTCCAAGGTGACTTGCTCTAAGATCTCACTTGGAATTTGGGTGGTAGAGAAGTCTAGTGAAACAAAGGGGAATGTCTTTAGAAGAAAACAGCCTCCTTCCTAAAGTTTGGTCTGTCTTGGCCCCATGAGTCAGTTCAGATCTGAGGCTGGCCTAAGCCAGGAGAGAAGGTGGCCGTGAGTGGGACTCCACCCAGCTCCTAGCTCTTCAAAGCCCTTGCACAGTGTGCTGCCCTTGGCTGCTGATGACCACAATGCTAGCCTCTGCTGGGCATGTGCTTCCAGCTGCTCCTCTGGCAGCTTGGGTGATCTGCACTGGCCAGACCATCCCTTTTCACCCTTGGCTTCAGAGCCGGGAACGTAGGTTCGAATTTCTCTCCTGGGTCATTTTTACCTATTAAAGGCAAGGAAGTGCTCTGTTCCTGAGGTTAGGGCCAGGGCCTAGCATAGTGTTTGGTCCATGACAAATGCTTAGTCACACTAATAATATAGTGAGATAAAGCCAGCTAGCAGACGCAGGTATCAGGCAAGTCACAATGTGCTGGTTAAGTAGAGGAAGGTAAACATTTACCCTCACCTGGAGATTCAGTGTGTGGGAAGACTTCTCGTGATGAGCATGAACTTATGAGGCCATTGCAAGCCTTACTGAAAAGGCAGAAATGGGTAGCTCCGGTGTTTTCTTCTTCTCAAATGGTTTGTCTGTTTAGGTTGTATTTTCTGTAGCTAACAGAGGGCATTTTGCTGTTCTTGTTGCATAATCTTCATGTTAATTTGAGATCCCATTCTGTTCTAGTAGTTTCCCATTTTTTAATAGATGTTTATCTATCATTCCAGTGTATCAATACACCTTCAAAAATTGTTCCCAGCCTCAAAAGAAAATTTAAGACACTATAGAGAGGTGTATTGAATGCATCAGAGACATTAGGTTTTAAAACCTACATGGGTTCTGGGGGGCTAGGGTGCTGTGTGGGACACTCACGGAGGAGAGGAACAGACAGAGATGGACTCACTCTCCAAGAGAACTGTTATTACATTTTCATGGAAACAGAGCCATGTGCTGGCATATTAGCCATAAGAGGAAAACCTGGCTTTACTCCAGAACATTTTATCAGGTGGGCATCATCTGCCTTCTCCCGGATGTACCGTTCTGAAGGAAGCCTCACTTCTCCCTGTAAGAGCTGAGGAAGGCATGCGGTGGGCATATGACTACCACAGTGCACAGTGCTTTTATTGGGAAGCTGTGTAAATTTGAAGCACCTGTCGCATGAGGACAATACTGCGGCACTTGGCTGTGGCCACTGGCGCAGTTGTATTGCAGGATGAAGGAGCTGTTTTTACATAAAAGACATTTTCAAAATCGACTTTTGTCCAGCATTTGGGAAAGACATTAAAGACCTTAACTTTCAGACAACTGAAACAGCTGTAGACATGTGAACCAGGATTTTTTTCCAGTACAGTGATGCTTGCTTTTACTAAATGTCACGGTTGCTTGCAGAGATTCAGTGTATCCCTAAACATAGGCTTTTTCTCTCTCAAAGGGTTTCTTTTATTTTATTTTGGTGGAGGGGGTAAAATTTGTTCTTGTGTACCTGCTTATACAATTCTGTATTTTCTTCTTCTTGTCCATGTATTGTGGAAGAGTGTGTCCTCTTTCAAATGTTACACCCAGAGTCACATTTTAATGTTAATTTTTGTTCTCCTAGTCATACAACTGAACACCAGTGAGTGTTCAACAAAGAATTTTTGAACAAGAATAGATATCTTTTCAGGAAAGTTCACATCTAACTAGGAGACCTGAGTTTTAGAACCCATACTTCCATCAACAAGTTGAGCAACTTTGTAGCCTCAGTTTCCCTGACTATCAAATCAAATGACTGAGTTGACTAAATGGCTTGGGAATCCAGTCTTTAAGGTTTGGTGTCTCCACAAGTGAAATGTCTTTATCCTCTTATAGCCTGGTACAAATAGCAATCCAGGAGAATCGACGACATCGATGGGGTCACATGTTTTGTCATCCTGGGATTTTGAGTGTGGATCGACATTTTCGGTTAGTACTCTCACCCTCACTGTCTCCTCGCCCAGTCCCAGCATCTGATTGTTTCTCTTGGTTTTAAGACCACAGTCAGTTTTGACAGTTCTGCCTGGCCTGTGTTTTCTAGTCATAGCATCTTCCCTTAAGTTGACATTTTGTGCCTCTGCGTTTGGAACTTCAGCCTTTCACTCACTTAGACGATAGACCTGGGTTTTCCATGAGGGTCCGCTGTGGTGTATTTACACTACTAGTAATCATGAAAGACATTCAGAAAGAGTAAGAAGGTGTTAACATGGACACTGTCTCCTGTGCTCGGCAGAGGGAACAAATCGTTTTGCTTGTTTTCTCGAGCCCTGACTCTGTTTCTCTAACACCTGCCTCTACTCAATTCTGATCCAAGTTTCAGTTTCTCTGTGAACCTGCTCATCCATCTTTGAGTCCCACCAATTCCTCTTCTCCTTGAGTTCCGTTGGTCTCTCATCCTTTCCTCAAGAACATTTAGAAATTATGTCATAACTATGGGTTGGTGTCCTCTCGGAATTTGTATAAATCAACCAGAAACGGATTAGACCATCTGTGGTGTGTGTGTGTGTGTGTGTGTGTGTGTGTGTGTGTGTGTGTGTGTGTATGTGTGTGTGTATGTGTGTGACTGTTCTAAGGAAGATGAGGAGAAGTGAATGGGTGTCTAAAGATGTTACAGAGTTAACTGTCTTTCTTTTGAGTTTCTTGGTGTATGTATTGAAACTTACCTGTAGTCAGGTAAGTGAAATATCCCACAACAAACCTGCTTCTCTGGCATATTAAGGATTTTTATTCAGAGAAACAGTAGCCGTCTACAGTCACAGGGATGCCTCTTATAAAAAGACAGTTACAAGCCTCTACTTTGGTAAATGGCAAATGCAGGCAGAGCCTTACCTTGTCTGGCAACCTCCTTCTGCCCAGGGAAGCTCTTTCCCCAGGAAGAAGTCCGCAACCAAGACTCTATTGCTTCTAAGGGAAGAAACAGTTTCTGAAGCTGAAGCACCCTTTTCTTCCACAACCTGCTTTCTGCTGAAATGTCATAGTGCCTTGGGCTGGCTTTATGTACACCAGTTCTGAATCTCTGTGCATGGCAGAGTTTTGACAAGTTCCCAATTTGATTTAAACACACAGCGATGTTTGTAGACAATACTGCAGCAGCCATGTAATTAACAAGTAGCCAAGAAGTTTCCTAAAGCCACTTGCAGGCAGCTGAGTTGGAAGTGGTGGTTTTATGTGTAGGCTTGCCCGAAAATGTTGTTATAACTCTGAGTGTAGCTGAGACCGTACTGTGTGTAGAAGAATGTGTTAATGATATAGAGTGGGACAGCGCAGAAAGGCCACCAGCCCACACATGCTGAGAGTTGGCCTCTGATGCACAAACAGAAAGTCTAGCCAAACACATTGGACTGGCAGGAAAAAAAAAAGAGAGTGTAATTTTTTTCCTCATTCTGAGAAACTGTCCTAATTATTGGATAGTTGTAAGTATTATACAGATTTATAAAATCATTCATGGGAGAGAACATAGAAGCTCCAATTGGTTGCCTTTGGTTTCCCCTCATTTTATTCATAGTTTGTCCCTTATTACAGCCAATACATAGAAATCCCTATATAAATGGTTTAGGGATGATATGCACAATGGGTCAGAGACATTCTGGGTCCTTAATGGGACAGTGCCAAGAGGCACGTCGGAGATGATTTGATCGGAGAAGTGAAAAAATTGTCCTTTAACACAGAAGGACGTTATAATGACTCCCGGTGTTTTAGAATGATTCAGCCTTGCATTTTTGGAGTGTGAAAACGTATTAAATGTTGTTGTGATCTTTATGTTGGGGGTGGCCAGGTGTATTACTGGAAGGTATCATTAAACCCTCCCAGAAATCCCTTTCATAATGAGTTTTATGTACACACTGGTGCCCTACTCTAGTGTAGACTACTTGGGTTTAAGATAGAAATCTGTTGTTGGAGTGTGTGGAGTGTGAATGGTGTTCTGACTCGGTCCCTTTGGTATTTCACTCCACACACTGTACAAATGAGCGAGGTGTGGGTTCTACCCTTGAGAACTCAGCCGTCTAGCATGGAAGATGGAGAAAATGGAGACATGAGAAAGGTGATGCTAACATCACCTTAGTCTAGTCTTACATGGGAAGTCACCTAGTCTTACATGGGAAGTCGTCTTTGACGTGAGTACTTCAGTGGCAGTCACTAGTGGGGGTGGACTGAGGGAGTTTCCTAGCCATAGTAATATTTTTTCAGCCATAGCTACAAAATCAGCATTTTCCCCTTCATTCACAGTTATTGATGCTACCAATCCCCCACGCTCTTCAAAAACATTTTCTCCTCTGCCTGTTTCTGCTCTATAACGGTTCATGTGTTTCCTTTTTTCTCTATATGGAGAGACCTTTAACCAAAGGGATCATCTTTTTGTGCTCCCAGCATAGTGTGTCATAACCAGGTATTAACAAATAGTCATGAGACCAGTGAATGGATGAGCACAGGTATGTGTCTTCTGCCTTTCTTGACAGATGTAACTGTATTTTGAGATCTGTTCTTTTTTTTTTTGAGATCTGTTCTTAACCAAAAATATTTTATAATAAGTGACCTAACTGACAGTTATTTTATCAATGAACCATCCCGATTTATTATATTTTGCTTATTTACTAGGTTTGCTTTGAGTTTCCCATTTACATTTCCCATTCATTTATTCATCCTTATAGCAAATATCCACTGAGCCTTTAATTTGTCATTTCCTGTCTTACACCATAGGCATCCAGTGATGTTCAAAACACATATGCACATTGTTCTTTAGATTGAAAAAAATTCAATTGGGAATTAGATACATTAACCAAATACTCTCCCCCCAAATGTATAATTTGAAATGCTGGTTAGTACTATAAAAAAGGACACATGGTACAATGCAGACCCAAAGAAGTTACCACTTTAGAATTGGGCTAAGAAATTGCCCTTTGGTTGTGACTAAATGGTAAGTAGGAGTTTTATGCTCCAGAGGCTGGAAGGGTGGCCGGGCAAAGTGGGCAGAGGTTTCCAGGTAGAGTGTGCACAGGCCTTTGGGGAAGAGAACGTGGAAGTTCAAAGAACCAACATGGAAGGTGAGAATGACCGCAGTAGGGGTGGGGTCAAGGATAGAAGGGTGAAGAAAGATGCTGGGGGACACTGGAAAATGACATCAAGCTTAAGCTGGTTAGGCTTAGATAGGTTTAAGGGGCTAAAAAAATGTCTTAAGAATTCTGATGTTCTCTCTAAGAGCAGTGAGAAGCCCTGGGAGAAGAGTAGATAGGCATCGTGTTAAAACTTTTACTTTAGTTTTATTTAAAGAAGGGGCTAGGGACAAATACAGCCCCAAAGGAGGCTATTATATTAATCCAAATGTATTAGCTATGGCTTTCAGTGAAGTTAAACACATGGGGTAATTAAGAGAAAAGTCATATATTAGAACATAATACTTGCCTAATCCTTTTAGGATCTTCTTCTCCAGCTTTTGCTCTTTATTGCTGACAGACTCTTTGGCTGCGGCTGGCTCTTCAGAAGCAGTGGGTTCTCTGTCTGTCTCGTCAATGGTTTCTTCACAGTCTCCATCCTCATTGTCCGGTGCCTCTGTGTTTTCAGGCTGCTCCTTTGTTTCAGCAGCGCCCTGGGTCCCCGCGGGACTGGCAGCAGACCCATACATGCTTATGATGTCCTCCAGTTGCCGGTTCAACTCTTCAGAGAGGTCGTGGGTTCCCTTCTCAGGGTGTACACTTGTCTCCTGCTCTGGTGCCCCGAGGGAGGTTGAGGGCGGCTGGCCATCTTGCTTTCCCAGGCCGTTGTGATTGAGTGATGAGCTGTCCCCAGGGGATTTGGACTGTTCAGCTGAGAGCTGTTTAGGGTGATTAGTCTCCATATGAGAGTGGTGTCTAGTGGGAAGCACAGTTAAGTTGTATGTAATGAACCCACGTATAGATTAACGATAAAGATATCTCTCAGGGAGGTACCAACTAATTTTGGTTTCTGTTGTAGAAAAATATAAACTTTCATATACTGCTGACACTAAAAATCAAGTCATGTTACTGTCATATTTTGACTGTAATCTTCACATTTTAGTAGTATCTCTTATCGCTGAAATCGTTTGAGTTAACTCATGGTATTGTTTTTATGAATATATTTGTCAATTTGTATTAAGATTTTCATGTGTGGATTTCACAGTCCTCAGAAGTACATGCATATAGACATTCTCTTTCAAAGCTAATATATTTAATACAAGAACCATTGTGCTTACTAAAAATCATTCATAATAGTTACATCCCTAAGCTACATTTTTTTTTTAAGTTTTTCAAGAGGGTTTCTCTGTGTAACAGTCCTGGCTGTCTTGGAACTCATTTTGTAGACCAGGCTGGCGGGAACTCAAAGAGATCCACCTGCCTCTGCCTCCCAAGTGCTGGGATTAAAGGTATGTACCACCACTGCCCAGCCCTAAGCTACTTTTTAATCTTTAAGTAAAAATTCAATTTGCATACTTTAATATAAACACATTATTAGGTAAAATCACTTTTCTGGTACTTTCTCCCTGATAATGAGCAACATGCAATTACCAAGGAACAGAAACACTTTTTTTGAGCTTCGGACTAGCATTAGTTTTGAATTAGAACGGGGAATGAGGGAATGTATACATAAGTCAATAATGTGGAAAAATGATGGTGCTTGTAAGTGTATTTTCATGTGTGTATATGTGTATAGGTGTGGTCATACACACGTGTGCGTGCACATGTGGAGGACAGAGGAGGATGACAGGTGTCCTGCTCTGTCACTCTCCACCCTATTCCTTTGATACAGGGTCTCACTGAACCTGTGCTAGGTTGGCAGCCAACAAGCCCCAGTGTCTTCCCGACTCTGTCCCTAACAGTGCTACACTTCTAGGTGCATGCGCCTACCCTCGGGGTTTTACACGGTTGTTAGGATCTGAACTCAAATCCTTGTGTTTGCAGAGTAAGGGTTCTTACCCACTGAGCCATCTCTCCAACCCACTTAGAATACCAATTCCTTACATTTCTATACCACTCTACTCCAAAAATTGACTTTATTTTAGAAGAAAAGAAATTTCAATTTTCTAAGACATCAAGTTCTGGGAAAGGGTGAGAATTTTAAGAAAAAGAAATGTATAGTAAACAGGGAGATCAACTAGAGAAATAATTCAAATACAATATAGGCTCAAACCAGGCATTGTGGAGCATGCCTATTATTCTATATGGAGGCAGGAGGATCAGAAGTTTAAGGTCATCCTCTGAGTCCCAGGCCTTCCTCAGCTTATGACTCTGTCCCCCATCATCATCCCCAGCAGCAACAACAACACCACCCAAATATAATACGGACTCTGGGAAATATGGAGCAATATAATACATTGCATTAAAGAACCCAGGCTTTGTGCTTACCCCTTCGAGGGGTGGATAGATTTGGCTTAGGTTTTTTAAGTTCTGGTATATTTTGTTTGCAAATAGAATTTAATAATGATGCCGCTAATTAGCAGCTTCAAAATATGGCGAAATCCTCAAGCTTCACAGGTTTTGCTGTGTTGGCATGAAAGTAAAACAAAAACATGCTGTTCTCCAAATGGCACAGCTTCCTTATCCCATTTTTAGGGCGGTAGGTGTCAGAACACTTGAACGCCCAGAGAGTGGAAAATCCAGCGTACGACAGACACCCCCACCCACCTGTGGGTCTCATTCAGCCTTCACTGACTTAGAAGAAAGTTCACTAGTTGTAGCTCATCAACCTCTCATCACATAATGTGGCAATGTCTCCATCACAGCAATTTCTACCCTGACCTCTCCTTACTACGCTCTCATCTATATATAACTCCTGCCTCTCCCGAGTGCAGAGAAAGACACGTGTCACCTGCTGTCCAGTCAGAGGTTATTTTAAGCTCTTCTAAAATGAGTCCTGACATTTAGCCCTCCATCCCTCAAGTCGAGAGAATAGGGGCTAAGTCAGACTGAAAATAGGGAACATTTACTGGTTTGAACCCATATGTGAGCTTGTAAGGGCAGGGGAGATTATCATTGGATGAAATCTGAAGTCAAGTAAACTTCAAGGCAGCTGTTTCAAACAGTCCCTAGGCATGTTTCTGTGGTTAGGCAACATGGAAGTGTGTGTGTGATCCATTCACCCATCAGTTGTCTTTTTTGTTTTTATACTTAGGTCCATGGATAGTCTTTAAATCTCTGTTCTACATTAATTGACGTGTGTGTGTGTGTGTGTGTGTGTGTGTGTGTGTGTGTGTGTGTGTG
>CABHPR010132397.1:21615-39028 GCA_902168415.1 Peromyscus melanophrys
TGTGTGTGTGTGTGTGTGTGTGTGTGTGTGTGTGTGTGTGTGTGTGTAGCACTGGGGATCGATCCCAGAACCTGAAATGCTCTACTATTGTGCTATATCCCCAAACCCCAACTTCCTTTTCAAACAGAGTAAGCTGCCTTTTCTTCACAGGACAATTTACTGCCTTAAAAAAGCCCCCAGAACAAATTAAACAAGAAGGAAACCCAAATACAAACAAAGCCGAAGAACTTTAAATGATCCCTTTTCTATAATAATTTATTTTCTAGCGGAGAAACTCTAAAATCTGTCTTTTAGAAACTTTATTGGCTCTGCGCCCCTCCTGTGAGGAGAAACCAGTTGCCCTGTCCTAGAGATCCCTGCGGCTGCTCACACACACACAGTCCCTTCCTGATCGACATGTTGTCTTTAGAAATTGAACAATGGAAAGCCTGCCACCATTCACTGGCATCCACAAGTTTTGAGCACTACAGACTACAGGCTGCACTTCGCAGGGCTTTGCGGGAGTGTTTGCCACACTTACCAGAAGGAAGGGAGCTAAGCAGAAGAGAAAAGAGAGGAGAGAGATGGCAGAGAGTCAGGGCAGCAGCAGCAGGAACAGGCGGCAGGGCTGTGTTCTTACAGTGAGCAAGAAACTGCACACACACACACACACATACACACACACACACACACACACACACACGCCCACAAAAGGAGGGGGTGGAAGGGAACGTCCCATGACGCTGCGAGAGAGAAGTCTGCCCACGCTTCAGTAGGTATCGCCAGGGAAATCTCCTTTCAAAGAAAAGCAGCTGGTGGGCTGTGAGATTCTTCACCACGTTTGGTCCTCTTCAAAATGCAAACCCAGATGAAGGGGCTCCTGGTGCACATTTCCACCACTGTTCTTCGTCTGGATAAATCAGGGTTTGTTTGTTCGTTTATTTCCTGGTTTATCTCCAGCATGGCTTACGATTCAGTCCCTGTCCCTTGGGCTGGGCTAGTTAGTGTCGGGTTTCTTTTAAGAATCACTGAAGGTGAAATGTGGCAAGGCACACAAGCGGTGGCAGAGACTGGTTCTGAGGCCACTACGTTCTTGCTGTTGCTATTGTTTTCGCAAAGTTTGAAATACACTTTTAGGTGGCTGTTTTGGAACCGTGGTTTAGGTTGTCTTCACAAATGTGGTAACTGGTGTGTCCAAAGCTGACATGTCCATGAGCCCATTCACCCTAAAAAATGCCTTCCTCAGGCCTGGAGGCAGAGGCATGTGGTTCTCTGTGAGTTCAAGGCCAGCCTGGTCTACACGGTGAGTTCCTGGACAGCCAGAGGTATGTAGTGATATCCTGTCTAAAAGAAACAAGCCTTCCTTTCTAATTCACAGCCATTCCCTGGTTTTCCGATTTTTCTGGAGAACATATTCCCACACTTTACCAAAGCAGATTTATATAGATATCTGTCAAAGTTTCTGCTCTAGGAATAGTCTGGGCACAAGATCTCTAAGAAGAAAACAGTCACCTCAAAGATGTCCATGTCCTTGTGGGGTAGCTCATGAATCTGTTACTTTACATGATAAAGAGACTTGCAGATATGATTAAGTTAAGGATTGTGAGATGGAGAATCATCTAGAATTATCTGAGCAGGCCCACTAATCACAGAGTCCTTATACATGAGCCAGGTGGGCTGAGAATCAGAACGGCAGATTTGTTGATCTAAGTGGGGTGTGTGATGGCGTGAGCTCCTGAACCAAGCAACATAGAAGCCTTGGAAGCTGGGAAAGGCAACCAAACACTGTTCTCTCCAGCCTCAGGGGAGATGCAGCTCTGCTGACAGCTTGACTTCAGACCCCATAAAACTCGCTTTGGACTTTTAACCCCCCCGAACTGTGAAGTAGTAAGATGGTTGTTTTAAAGCCCCCACTTGGTGGCAGATTGCTAAAAAAGAACAAAAAGGAGGCTAATGCATCCCACTCCCAAGCGCTTCCCTGCTTTCCTCTGAGCTCAGGGTGTAAGCCATGGAAAAGGGCACAAGAGCTTTCAAGGACGCAGAGAAAAGAACCAGCCTGACAAAGAGAAGCTGTGACAAAGCTATTATAGGGACAAACACAACAAAGCTGGTGAAGGAGAATAATCCTCTTTCCTAACTTAGTGGATATTTGGAGTCAGGAGACAGCACATCCTGGATTGGAGCAATCAACACAATCAGGTCTCCAGTAAACACAAATGACAAATCAATACTAATCAAAGTTAAATGAGGTACAGATTTTTTTAACAAAATAACACTGAAACTAATTGGAAAATGAAATCTAATGACTGAACTGTGTTATTATGTTATTGTGTGTATCAGTATGTCCTAATATGAAAACAGGCAGATCTTCCTTATGCCTTTCTTATAGTTAGTTTAAAATATTCATTTTCAGGTATGTATTGCTTGAATCCCAAAATGACCCAACTCTCTGTAAAGAATTTTACATAGAATTTGGGCACTGTTAAACACAGTTAATGTTAATTCCCTAGATTTTTATTATAAACATCCTTTGATATTTTAAGTGATATTTTAAATGACAGGTGTGGGCCAGTCAGCTGCTTGCTTGATTGACAGCTGACATATTCTCTGCCCTGTATGGCTGCCTGGAATAGGGAACATCCCAGCTTCCCAAATAAGATTCACTGGCCCTTGAGGCGTAAGCAGACTTTTCTGTCCCTTTAGCCAGCTCCCAAATAACCACACAGAGACTTCTTATTAATTATAAATGCTCAGCCTTTATTGTTACTAACTAGCTCTTACAACTTAAATTAACCCATATTTCTTATCTAAGTTCTATCACCATGGCTCAGTGCCTTTTCTCAGTATGGCATGCTCACCTTGCTTCTCTCTGTGTCTCCTGGCGACTCCACCCTTCTTCATCTGCAGACTCTCTCCCTGTTGGTAAGTCCCACCTAACCTCTTCTTGCCTAGCTATCGGCCATTTAGCTTTTTATTAAACCACTGAGAGCAACATATCTTCACAGTGTAGAAAAAGATTTTTCCCCAATCCAGGAATCACTTTAACTCAGCTTCAGGAACCATTGCGATCATGACTGCAACTGAAGCCAAGAAAGCCTGCTCTGGGAGACCATGCTCCAGCCATGACCTCTTTCTGCACGATCTGTACCAGCTCTGGAAGACTATAGATGACAAGGCTGGACAAACCTTAGTGAACTCTGCAACGTCTCCTGCTGTGACTCAGCAGAAATCCTGTCATTTGGCTCAATGGGAACTCGTCATAGGTCCTTGTAGGGCTTGGGACTGTTGGAATTGGAAGCTGTGCATCTGTGGAACTATGAATGGTGGGATTAGACAGGACATAAGCGTCTGAGACCCTCTTCTGGCCTTTTAAACAGACCACTTTATTCAGATAAGTCTGGGTAGCTTCCACCCTGCTCTGTCCCCTGGTATTGCAACATTGGGCACTGATAAAGACTTCACTTGAGTGGTGTCTTTGCCTACTTGGAATCTTTATCAAAAGTAGAATAGGCTGGGATGGTTGCACAAGAAGTCAGACATTCTGGCTCTGGTAGCAGCAGCCCTGGTATGGAAGCCAATAAGAATTCCAGAGCTAAGAGCCTTGGTGCCCAAAGCTCTAAGCTAGATCTGTAGAAGGCTGCAGAAAGAGTTCAGAGCGCTACCAAGGACAGAATCTGCAAGAGATTAAGGACATTAAGGGCAGCAGGGAAGTTTTGTTCACATAACATGCCATAGTTTCATTGGACAGATGTGTGCCCTTGCTCACTATTCTCTGTTTGTATTTCCTCTAAGGCGGCATTGGGAGGCTAGGCCTTTAGGAAGTCATTAGGCAATATGGAGACTATATAATTTCAGTTGGGAATGCCCTTCTGCAGGGACTTGGGGGAAAACCCCTCCTCTCATGTGAGAGTACAGTGTGGCAAGATGGCTGTCCTTTGAGTCCCCACCAGACATGGAATCTGCCTACACTTTCATCCTGGGCTGCCAAGACTGCTAAATTGGAACAACTCATGATATCTTGTTAGTGTGAGTTAAGTAGATGAAGGAAAAACAACAGCCATGTGATAGCTATCCCAAACATCCAGAATAGGTTCATATGTTTTCAAAATTCACAAAAGTGTGGTTCACAAGAATCCACCTGTGGCCCGGAATTTTGAACAGGCTAATAAATGAAGAAGGTAACTTAATAAGTCTCTGTTTACTGTGAAATCAACCTCAAGAGTCCATAAATTGTAAATCTAAAGCTATGGCAAGGAGTACATTTAGTTTTCAAAAACAATATTTTAATTTTATGCAAATATAGGCAAATAGATTATACAGTCAAACAATGTTACAAAGCTTGTCACAAGAAAGAAGAATTCTGTGTCCTTATACCCTCTTCCAGCCTGGCTATATCCTCCAGTGGCAGAGATACCAAATTGTTGTCAATATTTCCTACGGGACTTACTTTTTTATTTGAAGTGAAATACTTACATGGTCAGCCGTTCATATCCTTGTGTGCTTGGTTTCCAAACACGTCCCCCACACCAAACCCTGCAGATGTTTCAAGGACTTATATAAAATGCTGCAGTGTTTACACATATTATAGGTCCTTTAGGACTTTCTCTTCTGTTGGAGTTTCTGTGTTGTGGTGATAGGATTTGACGTAAACCTTCTGTGATCCATTTTATCTGTGAGACAATGGCCTTTTTTTTTTTTTTTAAATCCAGAGTCTCTTTTCATCCCCTTTCTTACTGTTCTTTGTGTCTGTTGTCTTCTGGACCCCTCGGACTGTGTTTCTGTAGAGAATAGTCCTTGGGTATCCTGAAAAAGACTTCTTTTTGTGAGATGGGACTGTGGGCCTTTGACTCCTAATTTCTAATATTTCTTTTTTAATTAAAAATTTCTTTTTATACAATATATTTTGACCATTTTCCTCTCCCCCAGCCCTTCCCAGTTTTTGCTCACCTCCCTACCCACCTAACTTTACTCTCTCAAAAAAAGTTTTTTAAAACCCACAAAAACACAAAAGAAAAATCAAAACAAATAAAAGATCAAATAAGACCAAAATAATAATAATAATAATAATAATAATAATAATAATAATAATAATAGCATTTTTTTAAAAAGCCAAACCAAGAAGAAACAAAATGCACAATCACACACACACACACACACACACAAATTGAGTTCGTTTTGTGTTGGCCAAGTGCTCCTGGTCATAAGGCCTGCTCTGGAGTGTGGTTGATAGACCCACTGTATTGAAGAAAGCTGATTTTCCTTTTGTTGGTGGACATTAGTTGCAAAACACTTCTTGGTTGGGGATGGGACCCCTTGGCTACTTTTCCCTGTCGGTGCTGGGACCCTGTCTGGCTTGAACCTGAGCAGGCCCTGGGCACGTTGCCACAGCCTCTGTGAGTTCAGATGTGCACCAGGCCTGTTGTGTTTGGAGGACACTATTTCCTTGGAGTCATCCATCCCCTCTGGCTCTTACAGTCTTTCTGCCTTCTCTTCCATATAGATCCCTGAGCCTTGAGGGGAGGGCTTTGATGAAGACATCCTATCAGGACTGAGTGCTCCAAAGTCTTTCACTGTCTGCACATTGTCCAGTTGTGGGTCTCTGTGTGAGTTACTATCCTCTGCAAGAAGCAGCTTCTCTGATGATGATGAGTAGAGCCCTGATCTATGAGTATAGCAATATGTCCTTAGGAGTCATTTTATTGCTATATTCCTTTAACAGAATGGTAGTATTAGGTTTCCCATAGGCTCATGACCTATCTAGTTTCAGGTTATTGGCCACTTAAGCAGTATAACCTTTCTTCTTTTTATTAAAGTAGACAAGCCTCCTGACTGCCATCCAACAGTCCTCTCATGTCTAATCTCCTGCTGTGTCTTTTGGTAGCATTTGCGTTCATTTCAAAGTCATTAACCTTTTCAGTTTTTCAGCCGTGTTAGTGTGCCTTTCACGGGTGGCCTTTCCATTGCCAGCCACTTCCATTCCTATGAAGCTTGCTCTTTCTTTCTGTTGAATCATTTACCGCTCTATCTTCTAGTTCGTACCCATTGTGGCTTGGGGTTTTCAGATTCAATTCTTCTCTTTTCCTTCATGTTATGATTTCTTTTACTGCTTTTTTCTGGTTTGTGGTAAATTCTAGTGGAGAAAGAGGTTGTAAACATCGTTACCCTACCATTTTTGAGTCAGAGAGATCTGTTTAACCATTTTAGTGGCTCAGTAATAAAATGAACTGTCCTTCAGCAATGAATGTTTCAGGGATACCTGGGTAGAGATCTCTGCATGGAGCTAGCCGGAAAGAGGAGTAGATAAATAAGTGATTCATTTAAAGATCTCTTCAAAATATCCATTTATAAGCTCTATAGTTTTCTACCATGACCTGAAGTAAATTAATTATTATGATTATGTTATATCGATAAGATTGGTCATTAAGATTCTAAACCTGGGGCTGGTGAGATGACGGTGAGTTCCATCTCTGAGGTCTAAATGGTAGAAGGAGAGAACCGATTCCTGACAGTTGTCTGTTGACTTCAACATCCACACGCTTCCATCTTCCAGCCTGCCCACATTAATAATAAATAAATAAATAATGTAATAAAAATAATGAAAAAGACAAAAGATAAATGTTGGTGAGGATTCAGAGGGGGAAAACCTCTTATACAGTGTTTGTGGGGATATAAATTAGTACAATCAACGCAGTGACTTTTCAAAAACTACAACTTGAGGCTAGAATGGTGGCTTTGCAGCTAAAAGCATGTCTTACTCTTGCAGAGGACCTGAATTCAGTTTTCAACATTCATATCAGATGGAGCACAATTTCCTGTAACTCCAACTCCAGGGGCATCAGATACCTCTGGCTTCCATGGGCACCTGAACTCACGCACATATATACACACACACATACCTTCACATAATTACAAAATAAAATAAATTTTAAAATTCTTAAAATAACCATCATATAACCCCGAAATTCCACTGCTAAGTCTATATTGAAAGGAATCATGTTATAAAATCACAAATGAAAATCATAAGTAAAATCATTATGTTATAAAGACTCTTGCAATCCCTTGTGTATTGCAACACTTTCACAACAGCTACAATACCAAATCAATCCAGATGCCTTTCAGTGGGTGATATGATATGGGAATACAGTCTGTGCTCCATGTGATACCGTTTGGTCATAAAAATGAATGAAATTCCGTCATTTGCAGCGGTGTGGGTGGAACTGTACATTATCATGCTAAGTGAAATAAGCCAGACATGGTATCAGCATATGCTCTCACTCACTTGTAGAAATTAATGTAAATCTCACAGAAGAATGGGATGGAATCATCATCCTTAGAGACCGGAGGGTCAGCATGGGAAGGAGTTCAGCAAGAGGCAGCAAATCCAAGGGAGAAGGAGTTTCTTTTGGTTCTTTAAAAAAAAAAAAGATTTGCTTTTATTTACGTATGTGTGTGTGCACGCATGTGTGCTATAGTGGCTGTGTGTGGAGATCCTAAGACAGCTTGTGGGAGTCAGTTCTTTCTTTCACCATGTGGGTCTTGGGATCAGACTCTGTCTGGCTTGTGAGCAACAACCTTTACCTGCCGAGGCATCAAGGGTCCAGGAGTGCAAATCATGGAATACTTTGTACCTACTCCGGGAAAGGATCTCTGCCTTTCTAAGAGGGAGCCGACCATGGGCGTATGGCCAAGCATAGATTTATGATTAGTTTAAATAAAACCATGCTCTGAATTATAATATTCATTTCCTGTGATTATAACTCTTTAATTGGTGCTACTTGTGTGCAGTCAATCTCCAGATGTGAAAAGAATTTGGTTTTTTATTACTTTTAAGCTGCAATTAGGCAAAGATTGTTTCCAATAAAGGGTAAAGTGGACTAGCTTTCATGAGTCAAATAAATTGTTAGAAATTTGCATGAATATTGGGCTCTCTAATTGCATTTACCTGGAAAGATCTCCACTTCTTAAGCAGCCTTATTCAATTACACTTTAACTTTTTCATGCTAACAAATTAATCATGGACGTCTGATAAATAATGCAGGTAAGCTTTGACTTAAGCTCTTTTTCATGGATTCATTGTTTAATCAGAGTTAAGAAGATTTTGCTGCTAGCATTCTTCATCAGAGGGTAGGCACATGTCAGTATTTTATCACAAGGACAGAATGAAGTCTGTCATACTGCAGTAATGCTGTGTCTCCTCCACCTTGAAGGTTCCTTGCTGAGTCTATTGCTGGATGCTCTGGAGACTCAGGAGCACCGTGGGTCAATGCCATCTGGAGTAAGCCATTGACCTTTGGTAGGTGCTATGTCCTGCAGTGATGGCACTTTCTAGAAACAGACAGTGATGTCATCCCCTATCCCAACTCCTGCATACCAGAGGACTCTAAGGCCACATGACAGAGGAATGGAGAAATTTCTCCTCCTGGTCCGTTTAGAAACATACATCAGTGGCTTGTCCAGGAATGTTCTGGGCTACTCTGGGCAGGGATCTGGTTGTTTATGCAGATGGTAAGAAAGACCCACTGGCATTTGTACATTCGTAACATAATCTTATGGTTCCATACGCAGCCTCCTGATCCATTCTGGGCAAATGATATTTGGTGGGAAGAAGTCACTCCTCCCCAATGAAATAGTACATTTAGGGCAGTGATGTGATGGAGCAAAGTCTCCCAAACCGAATGAACCACAGTGTTGTGCCATACAAGATCTGGGGCTCCTTTCCCAGGATTCAAATAGGAATTTCAAGAATTTCTAACTGCCTGGAAGATTTCTCTATGTGGTATCATAGGTTTTTTGTTTGTTTGTCTGGTTTGGTTTGGTTTGGTTTGGTTTTCTTCCACAAGGATCACAAGATTTTCTATCCCCTCCTTGAGCACCTCATGAGGCCCTTTCTCCCCCACTGATCACAATGCAATTCTCCAAAGGATTCTGTTGACCTTATATTTAAAGAAAGACCTATGATGTGATGTGTTAAAAATCAGAGGTGTGGTGGCCACTACTTGCGAGCATTGATAAGTTTTTTTTCCTTATTGCAATGCAGTTATAGTAAAGATCATTGGTTTATTTTAAAAATCTGAGGGTATGGTTTTTACTATACAGTAATTTTGGTGTAGTTTTGATAAACAAGATGGGCCCTGACCATGTAGCAGGTGGTCACCAGGATGGGGACTATGTAAACAAATGCTTATACCCTCATGTCTTACCTCCTCGTTATATCTTTCATTTGCTTTTCCTCCATCATGAGGGCATGCCTCGGCTAATGCTGCCCATTGGTGGTCTCTGTTGTCTTAGAAGCAGAACATTAGCAGTCTAGCCTGTCTAGTTTGAAAACCTCTCCTGCTCCTAATGTCTCTTCTGTGATGGGTTCATCCCTAGGCTAGACTTATCTTATCATGTTGTTCCCTGTTCAAGTTCACAGACTCAGAAGGAAATATTACATCTACTCACCAAACCATCCTGTGGTCCTAGTTCTACATGAAATTGGAATTGTTCCAGTTGTGTTTCCAAACTATAGTTGAACTGCAACTGAGTTAGTGATTGCCTAACTCCATAGGTTACTGTTTAAGCAGAATGGGTGTGGCCATCCTGAGTTTGGGTAACGTGGCAGTTCTAGACTCAACCTGGGACCTTCATTCGATGAACTGTGGCCAGATGGAATCACAAACTCTTAATTGCTTCCCTCATAGAGACCCAAAAGTCATCACTAATCATTAAAACCATGAAGGCAAACACAGCTATCCTTTAAAGCCATGCTACCTGTACCGGTAATGTGAGTGTTTGGTTGTTTACTCTTCCCTTCACTGTTAGGTAGAACTCCCCACTCCAAATCCAGTTTTTGGTGGTGGCAATCCAATTTCCCTTATTTATTGGTGTGTAATAAAAGAATGGATTTTATAAAACGTTGTGTGTGTTTAAGTTGTTAAGGACTGAACTCAAGTCTTCATGTACGCTGGATGAGCACCATACAAACTGAGCTACTGCCCCAGCCACAAGCTTAAAACATTTTAAATATGTTCTGAAAGAAATCTAAATGGAGTAACCAAAAAATGGGAGAGACAAAGCCCCAACTAGACATTTTATGTCACCAAATGAGACCTCCAGTGCCAGGAATGAGTTACATCTAGTTGGGTTGTTGGTCAAAGGGGCACCATGGAACCTCCCCCCAAAAAATCTCAGGCTCTTATTAAGATTTTTGGTTGTCTTCCACAAAATGATGGTAAGGCCTTATTGCTGGAGATAACATTGACATATCTCGTCAAACATAAAGAAGTCAAGCTGGTGCCTAAAGAGGAGTTTCTCCCCTGTTGACTAGCATTCATGGTACTGGAAGGTAGTTTGCATACTACCAGAGGCGAAAGGTAATCATTAACCTGACTACAAACCCTGTGACCTACCATGGTATATGAGATATACTGATACAATAGTGGCACAAACATTGTGGGAGTCACCAACCACTCTCTGATTAAATTTAAGGTCCATTCCATGAGACAGAACAATGCCTGACACTGCAGGAGTAGCCAAGAACCTGAAACTGGATAGGCCATGGGCCTAGGGGAAAACCAAATATTATTGTCCTGCGAAAGGAATATACCAACAAAATGACCCCTAATGACATGCTGCTATGCCCCTCAATCAGTGCCTCTCAGTCATCATCAGAGAATCCCTTACAGTTAAGTGGTAACTAACACAGAGACCCACAATTGGACAATATGCAGAAGGTGAGAGACATTGGGGTACTCAGTTCTAAATAGGATGTCTTTATCAAAGTCGTCCCCTCATGGCTCAGGGGTCTCTACAGAAGAAGAGGCACAGAAATTGTAAGAGCCAGAGGTGATGGATGACTCCAAGGAAACAGTGTCCTCCAGACATAGTAGTCATGGTGCACATGTGAATTCACCAAGACTGTAACAGCATCTACAAGGCTTTCACAGGTTCAGGCTAGACATGGGCCCAGCACTGAGATAGGAAGTGGCCATTGGGTCCTATCCCTAACCAAGAAGTTATGTGCAATTAGTACCTACTTGCAATAAAAAATTATCTTCTCCAGTGGAAGCTTACTGGGTATATTAACAACCCTTCAAGGTAGGCCCCATGCCTAGCAGGAGATGGCCAACACAAAACAAGGTCTAGGACATTTTTATAGACTTTTTGTCTCATATTCCTTTATTTGGGCAATTATTTTTTTGGTCTTACTGCTCTTTTCTTGTATATTTTGGCTTCTGACTTTGTGTTTTTGTGAAGTTGGATTTTTTTCTATGTGTGCTTCATTAGCTTTTTAAAGAGAGAGAGAAAGAAAGGACATGGAATTGGGTAGGTAGGGAGGTAGGGAGGGCCTGGAAAGAGTTGGAAGAAGGGAAAAGTGTGATTCAAATATATTGAATGAGAACAAAATGTTTTCAATAAAAAAGCAATGTGTGATATGTATATATTATATAGTAAATTGGAGAGAGTTTAGGGTTAATATCAATATTTTTAAATATCTATATTTATAGAACGTGGTTAATGACAATTTGCTGATAAACATTAAGAAGGAAAGTCAATAGAAAATTTGCAGTGGATTATAACTCTATACATTTAAATTTTTCTAATATTCTATTAGGAATGTTTTATAAATAGTTGAATAACATGGACTGAACATTGGAAAAATCTCAAGTGTGAAAAATCTTTAAAACAATTAAGTTGAAAGTCATCTCTATACTTTATTATGCTATTAATGCTTAGTGTGGAAAACATTTCCTATGTAGAAGTCTCAGTCACACTGAGTGGCTAATCCTGGGTAGGAGGTACGGATTCCTATAGGGAGCTGGGGTAAGTAAGTGTTGTGTATGATGTAAACTCAAGGACTCGGGTTGAGAGATAACTTCTACCAGAGTGGTAGATTATTAACATGATAACTGTAAGTAGAGGTTTGCACATATCAGCAGTGCTGGGAAAGCATCCAGATCCTCCATCTGTCTCCAATAGTAAATAATCCCAATTAATTAGGAAGGCATTCATCTTCTTAATAAGTATGCATCTTTTAAACCCCAAAAGATAAGGAATTAAGTACAGATAAATGTTCAAGAATCAAAAACAATCTATTGATATTTGTCTCAAGTTTGGGATGATACAATCAACTTAGGTGAATGCCCGAGTCACATGTTCTATTGCTTCTGTCTCCCTATGAGACTAAGTTCTTTGAAAATAATAATGGTATTTGTAGTTGAATTTTTCCTGTGTCCCACCCGGTCCACAGCCACTTAGACACAAGTAAATATACAGAGGCTTATATTAATTAAAACTGCTCAGTCATTAGCTCAGGCCTACCCCTGAGTAGCTCTTATATTTAAACTCAGCCCATTTCTGTTAATCTATATGTTGCCATGTGTTCTGTGGCTTTACCTGTGTGCTGTTACATGCTGCTCCCTGGAAGGTGGGCTAGTGTCTACTGACTCAACCTTCCTTTTCTCAGAATTCTCCTTGTCTGCTTATCCTGCCTATACTTCCTGCCTGGCTACTGGCCAATCAGCATTTTATTTATCAACCAACCAGAGCCACATATATTCACAGCATACAGAAAGACATTCCCATCAGGTATTTTTCAACTCAGAATTCTTACTACGGTCCCTGGCCCTGCAGCAATGTTCTGTAAATAATAATGAATGAGTGGATGAGGTTCTGAAGGTTTTCATGAGATTTGGTCTCTCCTTCAGAGGAGATCAGAGAAAGTTTGTCTCTCTTCCCAGTACCACTGAGTGGGCTCCCTGAACCTTTCTCCTGTAGCCATCTCAGCATGTTATAGAGAGGTAGCCTCTGATTTTTTTATTTTTATTTTTGTAATCTCTAGTCTAGGGTATGCTTACAGATGGAAAGGGTCAAATTTCTGGAATGCTCCAGAGACACAGCCCTCAACATTTTCTGTGAAAGGATGCGTTGTACAAAATGTGCCGGGCAGCATCTGAACTAGAGTTGAGCATGGTTTTTCCTCTCAGACTCTGGCTAAACACTTGTTCTTAGCAGCCATGGAGAACAAGCCCATGGCCGCTTCTTCATGATGAGCTTTCTGATGTTTGAAAGCCGCATGGGCTTTTATGCAGTCATCCCTTAACTTCACTTGTCCCCGTGTGAGGTGATGGTTCGTCTTCAATGTCAACTTGACTGGATTTAGAATCACCTAGAAGATGGAGACATACCTCTGAGCAGACACACGAGGTGCCTCGGAGGCTTAATAAGGGGGTAAAAGCCCAAATGTGAGCCAGCTGGCCTCTTGCTCTCGCTTTCCTGGTCCTCTTTGATGTGAACAGTCTCTGCCACACACGCCTGCTGCCATAATCTGAGCAGCTCCATCGCTGCCGCGGTGAACTGAAACTGTGAGCCAAAATAAGCCTTTCCTTCTTGAAGCTGTTTTTGTGAGTGCTACGGTCACAATGGGGGAAAGCGGTTCCTGAACGGCCTACAGACTCCACACTTTGCTCCTCCCCGTCTTTCCTCCTCGAGGTTGTATCTCTTTATCCTACAATAAAACTGCTGTAGATAGAAGAAGCGAGCACAGAATGTGGCTGTTGTCTGACCAAAGCAGAGAACACTGGTGTAAATCCTCAGGGCAGGGCATTCCCACTGCAGCCCAGGTGGCATCATTGGGGCTGCAACAGGATCATGTTGTTGCCTCTCAGTGCACTGGCAGCTACCTCAGGGTCTTGTGCTTTGTTTATGCTGTCTTTGTGTAGATTATTTTATTTTGAATATATATATATTGCATTTATATATATTTTTTATTTGCATATATATATATATAGAGAGAGGAGTGTGTGTGTGTGTGTGTGTGTATGTGTGTGTGTGTGTGTGATGCGATGTGTATGTGAGTGATGGTATGTCTGTACCTCAGTGCCTGTGTTGTGGTCAGAGGTCCACTTTCAGGAGTCTGTTCTCTTCCTGAGCCTTGTTGAAATAAGGTCTCTTTTCCTATTTCTGTCACTGCCTGTACTCCAAGATGGCTGGCCTGTAAGCTTCTGTATGATTCTCCTGTCTCTGCCTTCCATCTTGACCTAGAAGTACTGGGATTACAGATGTGTACTACTGCACCCAGCCTTTTTTACTCAGGTTCCTGAGATCAAACTCAGGTCCTCAGCCTTGTGTGTCAAGCTCTTTTACCTGCTGAACCATTTAGCAAACACGCTTGTTAGAATTTTTTTTCTTTTGAGCCTTGTTAGTGGTAGTTCCTCCCCCTCCTCCTTTTCTTCTTTGAAATGGGTTTTTCACTGTGTTAGCCACATTAGCCTCAAATTCATGCTTTTCTCCCATCAGCCTCACGAGTATCTGAGAGGACACATGTGCCCCATGTTGTTTATTTAATGCAAAGTTTGTAAAGCATGATTCTCCAATTCTGTATGTAAACCTAAGGATTTAGCTTATGTTGCGGGAATTTTGATTGCACTGGAATACTCCGAGACAGTTAGATAAAGTTTACCTTGAATCAGGGGGCAGAGCTATCAACTGCCTGACTGGAACTGGCCATAGAGAAGCTAGCAATTTGGACAGAAGATACACAGGAAGGAAAGGGTGAGGACTTGAGTTTGGCGGTGCCTTTTGCTTTGGGGACAAGTGAAGAGACATGTCTGTTGCTGGATCTCCAGCCAAAAACCGAGGTCAGCTGGTTACTTCTCGGCTTCTCTGATCTAGCAGGTTTTCACCCCACATCTGACTTCCAAGTCTTTGTTGGTAAATAGAACGATAGAGACTTAGTTTAAACCTCATTCCTCACAGCTCCAGCAGAGCCAGGACCTCCAGGTCAAGGCCTGGGTGGCCAGTGGGGCATTGACTGCGGGGCTGTGGGGCCGCAGATAATAATTAAAATATCAGTTGATTCATGTACAGCCTCTAAGCCCACAGAAAAACATCAGCTTGTGTTTGTATCAAAATGATGTATTTGGCCCGTTTTTCTAAACTGTTAGAATGTTTTGGAATCACAATTCAGCACTTAGTATTTTAAATCCTGAGCTGTTGACATCTTTACTGTTGATATACTTATACCACATCTTTATCTGAACATTGATAAAACTATCAACCAAGACAGGCTGAGGGGGGAGACCATAGAACCTACTAGGGCTCAATAAAAGTCTATGAACCGTCATCTGACTGAGGGAAGAGAGCAGACTATAGTTTTGGTCTGTGCTCCCTTACTGAAGAGAGCCTTGCTTCTCAGTCATCCCCATGTTTCTTCTCACCCAAGAAATAACTGTCTTGGCTTTCTAGATTTTTCTGCCACAACCTTACTACATTCTTAAAATCCTCTATTAATTTTTTAGTTAGTTTGTTTTTGAGACAGTGTCTTGGCTAACATAGTCTTGGCTAACCTGGAACTTGCTATGTAGCCCAGGCTGGCTCAAACTCATAGAGATCTGTTTGTCTTGGACTCCTGGGTCCTCCATTTTTTTTAACACAGAACCCAATACTCATGCCACACAGTGTTTGGATCAAACATCTGATGCTGTGTAAGTAACTCCTGAAACTTAGAAAAGTGTGTGTGTGTGTGTGTGTGTGTGTGTGTGTGTGTGTGTAGGCCAGAAGTCAATCTCTATCTCCATTGTTTCCCACCTTATTTTTTTGATACAGGATCATTCACGGAAGCTGGAACCCACCGACTGGCCATACTTGCTAACCAGCAAGCCTCAGGGATCTTCCTGTTTCTTGTTACTCAAGGACTGGAGTTACAGGCACGCACTGCCACACTGGCTTTTTTTTTTTTTTTTTTTTTTAATGTGGGTGCTAGGGATCCAAACTAGTTCCTCATGCCTGCACGGCAAGCACATTATCAACTGAGCCATCTCCCCAGTACCAAACTTAGGAGTCTTAGAACGCTGGCAACCCCTTATGACAGTTCAGTCAGTACTCTTCTGTAGATGAATTTCTAAGCGGTCTTATTAAATAAAAAACACAGAGCCAAATATAGGGGTGGAAGCCTTAGAGATCAGGGAAATAGGAATAGCTACCAGCTAGCCTTACCTCACCATGCTGCAGCTTCCAAATTGCTACTTCCTGTCTACCCATGCCTTTATTTCCTTGCTGGTCTGTCCTCTTATTGGCTCTTAGCCCAGCTACCTCATTTCCTCCTCACTGCCTGTCTGTACAGACCTCCAGGTCTCTATGGTTGGTACTGGGATTAAAGGCGTGTGTCACCATGCTTGGCTCTGTTCCCTAGTGTGGCCTTAAACACACAGAGACCCTGCCTGCTAAGTGATTGGATTGAGGGTGTGCGCTACCATTGTCTGACTTTTGTGTTTACTTAAAATGGTTTGCTTTTCCTCTGATCTCTAGGCAAAATCTATATGTTAAGCTTCTCACAGCATTTGTTCCATTGGTTAAATCTGGTCACAACGCCACACTAAGGGTCCGTGGCAGAGAGAGCAATCCAAAGGTGGATACTAGGGAATGAGATTCATTTGGCAACATCAATAATAACAAATAATGGGTTCAGGATTTAGGGTGCCATATCTTGTACTCTGTAGAGGAAATCTCTATTGTTATAAAATTTTACTCAGTATAATATCAGAGGCTTTTTATGAAAGAAGTGAATATTTGATACGTGTAAAAAGCTGAAATTATAAATTTGCAACCAAAATAGGAATTTATTTATTTATTTATTTATTTATTTATTTATTTATTTATTTATTTATTTTTTGGTTTTTCAAGACAAGGTTTCTCTGTGTAGCTTGGGAGCCTGTCTTGGAACTCACTCTGTAGGCCAGGCTGGCCTCGAACTCACAGAGATCCGCCTGCCTCTGCCTCCCGAGTGCTGGGATCAAAGGCCTGTGCCACCACCACCCAGCTCAAAATAGGAATTTTTACAAATCTACTAACCAGAGAATATTTTCTGTTAGTTTGTTTCCCCTTGCATCCTTTAACTGGGAGGACCTCCAATGTGCTCTCCAATGACCTCTGATTAGCCTTGGAGAGCTTGGATCCACCCGCGATGGTGCCCTCTTCAGGGTGGCTCAGGCAGAAGACGAGCAAACGGGTCCCTGGTACTCCAGGCCTTCCACTTTTCCTGCCCTACCTAGGCCTGGAGAAATGACAGCTTCCTTAGGATAAGAACACCCTTCGTTAGAAACACCCTGCTTTTCACAGAGCAGTCCTTAACACTGCACAGCGTTCTTTAACATCGCACAGCGTACTCAAGGCTCTCGGGCTGAAGCATCTTCATTCCGTTGTTTCCGCCATGCCCAGAGCTGTCTGGAGGGAAGTGATTGGATTCTTGACTTCCATACCTCTCAAGACAGAAGCTGTCTACTCTAAATACAAATCCCTTCTCCTGTGAGTCATTTTGTCTGGAGTGAGTTCTGGGAGTGTGAGCATAGACAGTCCACCTCTCTTTCCAGTTATGAAGATGTAGGAACACTCAACCACCTGCGATATGTGTGTGTGTGTGTGTGTGTGTGTGTGTGTGTGTGTGTGTGTGTGT
>CABHPR010132397.1:39038-79328 GCA_902168415.1 Peromyscus melanophrys
GTGTGTGTGTGTGTGTGTGTGTGTGTGTGTGTGTGTGTGTGTGTGTGCAGATGTGTGTAAAGGACAAAGCAAGATGTTGCTTAACTTCCTCCATTGCCATCTCCCTGAGACAGGGTCTCTCACTCAACTGGAAGTTTGCCACCTATCAGTCTGGTTGGATTGTCATTGAGCTCCAGGATGCCGTTATTTTAATGATTGAAAAGGGCGTATGTCTTTGCTGATAATGTTTAATACTATTGTTATTAACCATAAACTGTTATTCTATTTTCATGCTACATGGTTGTTAAACCCTTTTATATTTGTGTACAAGTACTAATGTATCATGACTGAAGACAGTCATCAATTATTCTGGAGCTGGAGTAAACTTGCAAGCTCTCCAGCCTGTGGAGGAGCTGGCCAGCCTGCCAGCCCTTTGTCTGGGCTGCATTTTATGTCACCAGGCGAATGAAAAAAAAAAAGAAAGAAAAAGAAAAAGAGTGCCAAGTAGCAGTGGTGCATGCCTTTAATTCCAGCACTTGGGAGGCAGAACCAGGCAGATCTCTGTGAGTTCGAGGCCAGCCTGCTCTACAGAGCGAGATCCAGGACAGGCACCAAAACTACACAGAGAAACCTTGTCTCAAACAAACAAACAAACAAACAAACAAACAAACAAACAAAGTCCTTAGATTCTTTCGGAGTTGGAGAGATGGCTCAGCGGTTAAGAGCACTGGGTGCTCTTCCAGAGGTCCTGAGTTCAATTCCCAGCACCCACATGGTGGTTCACAACCACCTATAGTGAGATCTGATGCACTCTTCTGATATAAAGGCGTACATGCAGATAGAGTGCTCATATACATGAAATAAATAAAATAAATCTAAAAAAAAGAAAAAGAAAAAAGGAGGATAGGATTGCTCCTAGGTATGGTGGGGGAGAAAGTTAATTGTAGATAAAAGGAAGAGCGTAGCCAGAGGTAGGAACATCTGGAAGAGTCCAGAGTGAACATGACCCTGAGCTGGCCCATGTGAGGAGAGGGGAGAGGGAAGAGCCAGGAGACCAAGAGGAAAAGCAGGAAAAAAAGAAAAGAAAAAGAAAAAAGGCCCAGGTAACCAAAATGGCTGGATTATATAGGGAAGGGCAACTGGGAGAATTATATAGGGAAGCCCAGCCCTACGCTAGAGAAGTTTAGGGTAGGGGGCAGGGTGTGCCAGCCTTACCCTGTAACAGCGGGGACTGAGGGATGCTGGAGAACTGGAGGCTAGGTCTACTTGGATATGTTTGAGACCTATCAGGAATGCTGACTGAGTGTGGATTTTGAATTTCAGTAAGTAGAAGATTTTAATGATTTTTGAAATCTCAGTCACAGGAAGATAGAAAAAACGTGACCAACAATCCTGCTTGCCAAGATAGCCTCTGCTTACCATTCTTTTATTATTCATAAAACCTCTTGAATGGACAATTAGTTAGACAAATGGAAATCTAGAATCTGTGGCAGGACCTGCTTGCAGGAAAAGGTAGAATACTGTATGGAATGATAGAAGCGGGAACACTGCCTGGAGCCCAGGCCACACAACAGAGGCTTTGCATTGCGATTGTGTGTGTGTGTACGTGTGCGTGTGCGTGTGCGTGTGCGTGTGTACGTGTGTGTGTGTGTGTGCGTGTGCGTGTGTGTGTGTGTGTGTGTACGTGTGCACGCCATTGCTCAACCTCTTCCAGGCCCTTGCAAAGCTGCCTGTATCGGGCCCTACATACTCCGCTGTTGCTAGTTTTGTTTTCACGCGAGCTGGTGCACTGAACTGGAGAAGACAGAAGGAAAGACATTCAGAAAGAGCCTGTGGTTCCTATGAGGAAGGAAACACCCTTGAGAGCCCCCCACCCCCACCCCCACCCCAGGGGTGGACTGTAGCTGTGCCTCAAACCTTGGCTTAAACAACACGCATTTATTTATCACACTTCTTAGGGCTAGGGGGCCTAAGATGGTGAGGCCAGTATTGCCAGTCTCTTGGTGAAAACCACCTTTGTGCTTTATAGATGACTCCTTTTCTCGGGTTCTCACATGTCAGAGAAAGTTTCAAACCTAGGGGAAAACCAGCTGAGGTGCCTATTTAACATATCAAAGTAGACCTGGCCTCCAGATTCTCCCAGCATCCTTCAGTCCCTACCTGTTACAGGATATAACTGGCATATCCATTCTCCCTCCCACCCACTGCTCTCTACCCTGAACTCTCCAGCCCCGGGCCTGGGCTGCCCTTCCCCCAGAGGCTCTTCCCTATATAATCCAGACATTTTGGTCACCCTCCCCTTTTGTACCTTTGCCCTCCTGGCTGCTGCACCTGGTTCCCCTCTCCCCTCCCCCTCTTCCTATGTGGCCCAGTTCAGGGTCATGTTCATCCTGGACTCCCCCAGATGTCTCTCCCTTTTATCTACAGTAACCTTTCTCCTCCACTGTCCCTAGGAGCAGCCATGGCCTTTCTTTTCCTTTTTCCTTTTTTTTTTTTTTCTTTTCATCAAAAGTGAACTCCAGGCCTCTTTGTCTTCATATAAAGGCACGGCTTTGATCTCATCAACTCCACCCTCATGGTCTGGTTCAGTCTCAGGTTTTAGCACACGAATTTCTCAAGTCTGCAGCCATATAGTTTGTAACCCATGTTATAAGTTAAAGGAAGAATCCAAGCTGGTTGAAACGGTATGGACCTGTATGGCCAATTACTCAAGGACCTAAGGCAGGGGGATTACTTAAAACCAGGAGTTGAGGCCAGCTTAACTCCTTCTAAAAATATGTGTTTCCCTATCTATTTACCTATCCATCCATTCTGAATAATTCAAGATGATTGACACAATCCTAATTGTATTTGGGTGTCATTGTTCTGATGAGGTCACCATAGAAAAATCAAGACACATTCCATGAATAAGAAGCACACTTTCCTATGAAGAATACATTTTTATATAAAGAAGCTACCATAAGAGCCATTAGACTAACAAAACCCAGTACCAGACATGAGAAAACTCCTTTCAAAGGGTTGACCAGGGTAATCCAAGGGACTCCCAAAACAATATAGATTATCAATGTAGCCCTTGGTTGCCTCTCAGAGATTGACGGTGGGTGCCTATTACTGAAGACACCACACACTTAGGGCACACAGTTCAGATGACTCGAGTTGGATCTGACCTGAAAGCCTCTTTTCTGTGGTCTGGCATCTGTAGTTCCAGAAAATACTATGCACACTGCCAAGGGAGGGAAGCAGTTAAACTGTCCCACCAGCTCCAGCACCTGTGAACCGTGACAATTAACAGCATGGCAAGATACGCACAGAGGCTGTGGTAGTAATCGGCCCCATGAGCTCAGTGAGAGTGGCACTGTTAGGAGGTGTGTCCTCTTCTCCACTCTCGGCTCCTTCTCCAGCACCATGTCTGCCTGCATGCTTCTATGTCCCGCCATGATAAGAATGGCCTGAACCTCTGAAAATGTAAGCCAGCCCAAATGAAATGTTTTCCCTTTATCAGAGTCGCCATGGTCATGGTGTCTCTTCACAGCAATAGAAACCCTAATTAAGACAGAAGTTGGTACCAGAGATGGGTGTTGCTGTGATAGACCTGACCATGCTTTTGTTTGAAGGAATATGGCCCTTGGAGTTGTGGATTAGAAAAGCAGTTGGATGCTTTAAGTGTTGCTTAATGGGCCATAGTAGTGGGAACATGAAAGACAGTGGTGCTGAGGGAGATTTGAACTGTGGGGACTATCTCAAGAAGTTTCAGAGGAGAAGAATTTTAGTATGATGCCTAGAGACTATTCTTTTCATAGTTTGATGAAGAATGTGGCTGCCTTTTGCCCTTGTCTGAAGATTCCGCCTGAGTCTAAAATGAAGAGTTTTGGATTCATTCTGTTGGCAGAGGAAATCTCAAAACAGCCTAGCATAGACTCTGTCCTGTAATAGTGATAACTCTAACAATTTTTTTTTTTTTTTGGTTTTTTCGAGACAGGGTTTCTCTGTGTAGCTTTGCGCCTTTCCTGGAGCTCACTTGGTAGCCCAGGCTGGACAAAAATTTATAATGAAAAGGGGCAAGTTGAGCAAGGAAAAATACAAAATTTAGAATAAATTTGAGGAGAAAAGGAGCATGAGGAAGTGGAATAGAGTTAAGTCCTGTGTTCAAGGAGCTAAACAGATTAAGAAATGGAATAAAGGGAGTGGTGACCTCAGGGCAAGATCCCACCCAGCTAAGTTTTCAACTTGTGAAAAGGAATTAAAGGAAAGCTTAGTGCCAGGTGTGGTAGTCCACAGCTTTAATCCCAAACACTAGGAAAGCAGAGGCTGGTGGATCTCTGAGTTTGAGGCCAGCCTGGTCTACAGAGCAAATTCTAAAACAGCCAAGCTCGAGCAGTGAAGGAAACCGTGGAAAACAGAAAGCTGGTGAAGATGTAATTGAATGAGGGGGCCATGTCCAGCCCCAGAAAGCAGCAGATCTTGGCAGTTTTGGTAACATGGTTCTGGCTTTAGAGTCCAGGATAGAAGAAAAGGGCTATGAAATCTCCCTCCATGACTGAGCAAAGCCGCTGAGGCCAGGCATGGGTCAGGGGTGTTCCTGAATGGGGGCCTAGAGAGGCCATTGCATGAAGCTGTGAAGGTGAAGCCTGGATTGCCTTGGAGACCCCAAGATGTTGGAGATGCCAGAGCCATGAGATACCTGCTGGAGAGAGCTGCTAACAGGGAGTGGAACCAGCCCAAGAGAAAAAAGTATGTTGTAGTCAATAAAGCTGAAAGGAATTGGAGATGTGAAGAGCATTTTGACATCAGACATGGAGATGCAGAGTTTGGAGTTTGCCCAGCTGGTGTTTGGGTCTTACTTTTGTCCAGTATTTCCTCACTATTCTCCCTTCCCTGGGTTTTCGAATGTTAATGTATACCGTGTGCCATTATATGTTGGAAATATATGATCTTTTTTTTCTATTTTGATTTTATAGCAGATTACAGTTAAGAAATTGATGAATCACAGAAGAGACTTTGAACTAAGACAGAGGTGTGAAAAGTCACTCAACGAGAGAGAAATCATACTGGGTTCTGGAAACTTTTCCAGGGCTAGGTTGGGTCATAGATCTTAGAAAAGAATCTACTACTGCCACTTTGATTGCTAGACCAGTGTAAGTCATGACTACATTCTAATCTTAACCTTATACCCACAGATAAGTGTAACTACCGTCCCTCATCATAGAAGCTTCCCTTTTCAGCAAATGGAGACCATCACAGAAAACCACAACTGGACACAATGCAGAGATCAATGGATCACGGGGAGCCCAGCCACAACAGATATATCTTCATCACAGTTCCTGAATCTATGGCTCAGGAATATTAGGGAAGAGGAGTCCGGAAGATTGTGAGAGCCAGAATTCCAGGAAGTCTGTTGTGAAACCATCACTCGTGGAAATGGCTGCATGATCAAGACTGGAGCAACAGCAGTATCAGTGAACATGTTTCTGTGGAAGGGAGGGATTTCACAGGGTCCCACCCCTAGACAGACAACTACAGGCAACTATTGATTGCTAGGAGAAGGAGAATTCTGCTCTTCCAGGGAAGAGCCCTCTTACTGGTCAACCTTGAAACCATATACACACAAACAACAAAAAGAACTTAGCAGATTGTCTGTGTGTGTGTGTGTGTGTGTGTGTACGTGTGTGTGTGTGTGTGTGTGTGTGTGTGTGTGTGTGTGTGTGTGTGTGTGTACATGTGTAGGTAGCTGAAAGGGGCTGGAGGGAGGCAAAGGAGGGGAGAGAAGTGATGTAATTCTATTTCAATTAAAAATATTTTAAAACAAAGAAGTAAAAAAAAATAAAATTAAAGAAAATTAAGAAGTAAAAGAGGCAACTGAAGACCTTAGCCTAGAGAAATCAATCCTCTCTCCTCTCTCTACCTCCCTTCAACTAGGCTGAACTCTTTTTTCTGTTTGTTTGTTTGTTTGTTTTGTTTTGTTTTGTTTTGTTTTTTCAAGACAGGGTTTCACTGTGTAGCCCGGACTGTCCTGGAACTCGCTCTGTAGACCAGGCTGGCCTCAAACTCACAGAGATCCACCTACCTCTGTCTCCTGAGTGCTGGGATTAAAGGTGTGCACCCCCCCCCCCCAGCTTTGGCTGAACTCTTAAGTAGTTGCATTCAGAGAATTCCTCTTGGTTAAAATAACAAAGCCTTTATGTTCATGCCGGAGAATAAATCTGGATCCCAACAGAACTGCAGTATTGTGTTTAAGTTGCCTGTGTGGCAGACAGCAGGACTCCTCATGTATAAGGTTTTCTTTGAAGAAATGAGATTTTAGGCCTCACAGCAGCTTCTGCCGCTAAATAATTTTCACACAACGCTAAATAATTTTCCCCATACTTTCTACTGACATAAAAGATCTCCAAGTTTGAGGAAAACTTCATGAACTTAGTAGTTTTTTTAAAAGCTCTATAACCACAAAATTATAGAAATAACCATGAAATTATTTGTTGCACATCTCACTGACAAAACTACTTATATGAAAAATGTAATAAATAACTGAATATTAATCTCATACAAATAGAATATTTATAGCACCCTAGAAGAGTCTGAACCTCAATTCTCTATAAAAGTAGAATATGTTATGAAATTATGAAAGGTAAGGGCAGATGTTCAGGGCTTAAATGTTTCTGAGAAAATAAAATTGACAGTAGATAAAATAATGTAAGTTGAATAAAATGTATGTGAGACATTCATTGAAGATCACAATCGTTTTGTTGTAACTTTAGAAATAAGCCAGTTAATCAAGAAAGTTATTTTGAATGTAGAATTTACAAAGCGAAAATGGATTTTGAGCTTGATGATACATGAAAAATAAATAGGATTGATAAGTATTATAAACTTAAAGATGTTGAAATGTGTCAAGTACATACGTATTTTAAAACTGTTCTGGACGGGCAGCGGTGGCACATGCCTTTAGTCCCAGCACTTGGGAGGCAGAGGCAGGTGGATCTCTGTGAGTTCGAGGCCAGCCTGGTCTACAGAGCGAGATCCAGGACAGGCACCAAAACTACACAGAGAAACTCTGTCTCAAAAAACAAAACAAAACAAAAACCTGTTCTGCATGTGTTTATTTCGTATGTGTCTGAGTGCTGTGGTACACACTTGGGGGTCAATGGACAAGTGGAGGACTTGATTCTCTCCTTCTATCGTGTGGTTTCCAGGGATCAGACTCAGTTCATCATCCTTGGAAGCCAGTGTTTTACCCACCGAGCCATCTCACTGGCCCCAACTCAGTGTATATTTTAAGGAATGACTTTTGGAGGCTTCGGAGAACAGCTGAGATTGCTATAGATTAATATAGGATCAATAGGGCCAATTCTGGAAGCCAGAGATCTGTACTGATGTAGCCAGTCTTCCTCACTGTGGGGTCTGACACCCAGTTTCCTAATGTGCACGTTACAGAGTGAGAGGAAAGCAATGGGGAAGGGTTAGCCCACCTTCCCAACTCTGCAACCCCTTAATACCGTTCTTCGTTGTGTTTTGACCCCCAATCATAAAATTAATTTTGTTACCACTTCATAACTGTAATTTTGCTACTGTTATGAATTGTAATGTAAACCTCTGTGTTTTCTAATGGTCTTAGGCGACCTCTATGAAAGGGTCATTTGACTCAAAGGGTTGTGACCCATGGGTTGAGAACCAATTGGTTAGACTTTCCTGAAGTCCCTGAACTTGAAGTTGGACAGACAAACACTGGATTTCAATATTACTGTGAGGTGGGGGTTCAGGAACATGGATTTAGTACAGAGAAGCAAGATGAGTCTCCAGCTTTGTCCCTTGGGGTGATTTTTCAGCTGACAGTGTGAAAATATAGGCAATAAAAGCAGAAAGTGGAAGCTAGGAGGTAAGAAAACAAAAAGAGCTTCCAGTAGTTTCGCAGTGTTTGAAAGATTTGAAAACTGGTTTCAACATTCTGAGAATCTTGTGGATTGCAATCATCTTAACCCCTGACTGGATCAAGACAGCTTGTAACTTCTTTTACCTTTCAATGGCAAAAATTCCTTTCTAAGGGTGATGTCATTCAAAGCCCTTATAATTTATCATACAGTAACTGATGTCGAATGAAAAATTACCAGGCACCCAGGAAATAGGAAAAAGGCAAAAGCAATAGAAATATAATGGGTAATATGGAAAATACGAATGGACAAGAGACGTACAAAAAATGATGCAAAGTTCTTGCCTATGTGGTAACTAGAGCCCCAGAAAGGGATGAAGGAGAGAAGGGAGGTAAGTACAGTTGAAAAGGTGCTGGCTACGAAGTTTCTGAATGTGATATAAGCCCCTAAGCCAAAGATCCACTATTTCTCTAAAACTCTAACACATCTGCACACTGGAGCCAAACTGTTTAAAACAAAGACAAAAACATGACAAAACACCAATTATTATCATGCATTATTCCCAAAGGGGTAGGGAAAACACTTTTGGGATGATGTAAGAAAATGCTTGCCAACTTAGAATTCTGTAAGCAGTCAAAAATAGCCTTCAAAAGTCAAGGAAAAATGATGACTTTTTCAGGCAAACCAATTGAGTGTATTGGTTGCCAGTGAAACCGCATTAAAACCCATGGGTGCTGATATACGCAAATACTAATTTATGTAGATTCATAGCTAAAATGATGAATTCACAAATAGTAATTAACTTTTTTAAGTCTAAGAAAGTAAACTTTGCTTGGGGTTTATTAGGATGTCTTTCTCCCTTTTGAAAGGTATAACATGGAGACAAAGCTTTAGGAATGAGTACTTTACATTAACTCATGAGTTTGAAGTCTACTTAAGGCATTGGGCTAGGAATTGTAACAGAGAATGATAGGACAGATTTAGAGAGGCTAAGCAATATATAGCATACTAAAATGGGTAAAAAGACAAAATATTATCATTTTAAAATAGATTACTTTATAAATAGTTTCCTGGGGGCTAGAGGGACGGCTTGGGTGTTAGGAGCACTGGCTGCTCTTCCAGAGGACCCAGGTTCAATTCCCAGTGCCCATTTGGCAGCTCATAGCTATCTGTGACTCCAGTTCCAGGGGACCTGATGCCCTTACTCAGACATACAAGCAAGCAAAACACCAAGGCACATAAATAAATAGTTTCCTTATGGTCATTTACTTGAAATATCTTATAATTTATAGTAGTTAATGAATATAGTGTTTTGTGTCTTTTGTTTTAAATTTGCATGACTAGAACACGTGGTATTAAATTGTTAACTCTTTAACTACACAGTAGTGCCTAGTATTAACCTCCTTCTTTTTAAGATAAAAAGTTGCCTGAACAAGCCGGGCATGGTGGTGCACACCTTTAATCCCAGCATTCAGGAGGCAGAGGCAGGCAGATATTTGTGAGTTCGAGGCTAGCCTGGTCTACATAGTGAGTTCCAGAACAGCAAAGACTACATAGAGAGACCCTGTCTCAAAAACAAAACAATAACAAAAATTGTCTAAACAACATCTCTTTTTTTCTTTTTTTTCTCTTTTCTTTTTTTTTCTGGAGCTGAGGACTGAACCCAGGGCCTTGTGCTTGCTAGGCAAGCGCTCTACCACTGAGCTAAATCGCCAACCCCTAAACAACATCTTTTATATGCTGACTAAGGCCCTGCGTCCTCTAAAATACTATACAACACATATCCTAATTTGTAAATTCTCGAGTTTACACAGCCTTCTTAATTATCACCAGTTTTCAGCACTAACTCGGTCTTCACTAAGGTTTTTGCTTTTCAACAATTTCTGGAACTACAAAGAATATTTCCACAATGAACGAAACTATTACTTCATGGTTATGGCGATTTCAGTCACAGGAAAAAGCGAAAAAGCGAAACTGTAGCCCGTGAACTCCACTTTCCTTCCCTAAAATGTTGTGGTCACTAAGACAGCATCGTTCTCATTTTCAGAAGACAAACCTGTGACAGCCCTTCATCAGCTGGCTGTCAGCCGCACCACCATGAATGGTAGAGGTGTGATCCTTTGTCTTCTATGCACAATGTTATTTGCATTTTTCACCGAGACTGATGAGTTGGATCTTTTATTTTCTTTTTCTTTATTTTGTTTTTGAGACAAGATATCACCATGTATCCCTGACTGGCCGGGAACTCTCTAAAGAGACCAGACTGTCCTTCGACTCACAGAGATCTGCCTGCCTCTGCCTCCTGAGTGCAGGGGTTAAAGGAGTGTGCCCCCTCTCGCAGCCTGGATTATGTCTTAATTGATACAAGATTCTAAGTGTGGAAGTTGTTGACCCTCCTATGATCTGAGTGTTTCTATATTCTCTTCATTACCCTAAAAATGCCCGTCACAGGGGGAGCACTAGAAGTCGGCCTTTCTGGAGGCAACTGGGTCATGAGGGCGGTGCCCTCCCAGGAGATCAGTGCCCATGTGAAGGAGGCCCAGAGAGCTGTCTGACATCTGCTAACAGCTGAGAAGACTGAGAAGGCGTGGTCACAGAGTGAAGAAACAGGCCCTCACCAGGCACTGGATCTGCTCTCTAGACCTTCAAGACATAAGTTCCATTGTTTATAAGGCATCCAGGCTATGTTGTCACATTACAGCTGTCCACTTGGACTAAAACGGATTTCTTTTAACCTATCTGGACTTTATTTATATGCTGTAGACTTTTACATTGACGTTTTTACTCCGGACTATTCATTCAACTTTAGATTCATAATCCAACTAATTAATGACCTTTCTACTTAGGCATATAAAACTTTACCTGTCCAAAACATATCCCTCTTCATCTTTCCCGTTAATCTTCCCCACTTTTGAAAAAAGGAATTCTAGTCAGACATGGTGGCACATGTCTTTCATTCCCGCATTCAGGGAAGCAGAGGCAGGCAGATTTCTTCCAGGCCAGTCTGATCTACATAGCAAGTTGCAGGACAGCCAGGCCTATGTAGAGAGACCTTGTCTCAAACAATAGGGAGTCATGTCCAATTCTCCTTTTCCTTTCTAATACCACATCTGAGACGAAGTCTTTTCTTGTTTTGTCTTTAATACTGGTGTGGAATTCAACCACTTGCCATGTTCGAGACTATACCACCCTGGTCCGATACCATCATCTCTCCCAGAATTATTAAAATCTCTGAATGCATCAACTTCTATTCTTTCTCCTCCCATCTACCTTCAATATATCATTCAGTGTGATCTTCTTAGCATGTGGATCTGGTCCTGTCACTCTTAATTTGAAACGTAGGTGGCTTCCTGTGGACTCCAGGTAAACGCCAGAGCCTGTACAGTGACCTATAACCTGACCTGTGACCTGGCTCGACTCCACTCTCTAGCTGTCTCCACGGCAGCCATATTGCACTTTCGAGCATTGCCGGCAACCCCCTGCGTGGGCTTTTTCACTTTCTGTTTGCTCTGTCTCGAAAGTTCTTCCTCTCGAGTTCCTATAGGGAGAGTGCCCTTCTCTTGGCTGCTGATGTTAAAGTTATCGGAGCAGCAGCTCCCCTGGCCACTCCCTTAACAGCTCCCACATCCTTTCCTCCAGCCCAGCTTTGTGTCCTGGTTGTTTGATTTTGCTCGTTAGGGAAAAAAAAAAATCACTGCACATTTTACTCAATCGCTTTGTTTGTTCGGTTTTCTCTAGTCAGTGTGTTCCGTCAGGACGCCGTTTTTGTCAGGGTTACCTTCCTCCTTTGTTCTTTTCCCTCCGTTGAATCTTCCAGAAATATCTGCTGATTGAGTAGTGACAGTCCCAAGACAGTGTTCCCCACGATAATTACCTGTTAATGTCCCTTTTCCTTTTATTTCTTTCATCTGAAAGTTCAGTGGTTTCCAACCTTCCTAACGCTGTGACCCTTTACTACAGTTCCTCATGCTGTGGTGACCCTCCCCAACCATAAAATTATTTTTGTTGCTACTTCGTAGCTGTAATTTTGCTACTGTTATGAATCACAATGTAAATATCTAATATACAGGATATCTGATATGAGACCCCTGTGGAGGTCGCGACCCACAGGTTGAGACCCACTGATGTATTTCTTCCGGACTTTGCATTTTTCAGCTGCTGAATCAAGACTTCTGTGAGAGACCAGCAAGAATTTCAACGGTCTTCTCAATAAGAAGCTCCATTTGGGGGCCAGGAATGTCCTGTCTTAAACCCACAGGAAGTCATTCTCTGATGCTGATGAGACAGCACAAGATGAGGATGGGCGGCGACGGACCAGTGTGTGGTTAAGGTTAGCTGGTTTACAGGGAGCACCAGAAAGTGTATTACCATGACCCCAAGTCAAGCGTCCATCTCTTCATTGACTTAGACGGCAGTAAGGACACATGTGGACGTGGGCTGGAATGAGGAGGAGAGCCACTCGGCACGGTGGGGCACAGCTCGCCTCGGCATCTAACATCTGCTCATTTTCCTCCGGGGGCTCACTTAACCAACTTCCGCTGCTGACTCATAATTTCTGTTTCCTGTTCAGTTTGCAAGGGCCACCGTCTGTCTCAGGGCTTCCTTTTGAGTCAGTTCCCATTCTCTAAACTTCTGAATGGTTCAGCCTCTCTCAAAAACTGGAACAGCATTGATTTCCCATGGGGGAAGGGTCCACAGAGTGATCTAGCTAGTGCACATGCCATATTTATCTGGTGTGGTCAAGCTTTGCAGGACGTCTTGCAAACTGAAATATGCTCCAAAAGCTGTGAGCGGGAAGGGGGGGGGGAGGGTTAACTCCCTTATTGTCTTCTTCAGGCAAACTAGTTCCAATTCATTTATATTATGGTTTATCTAATCCATAGACCCTCACATTGACATTGCAGAGAACTCTGGGACATAAACACTGATTTAAAATTCCCATCTTCTACCTCAACAATAGACTACTGGCAATGGTTGAGAGACAGCCCGAACTGACCTACTCTGGTGATAGGATGGCCAAACACCCTAATTGTCATGCTAGAAACCCCATCCAATGACTGAGGGAACCGGATACAGAGATCCACGGCCAGGCCCCAGGTGGAGCTCCAGGAGTCCAATTGGCGAGAAAGAGGAGGGATTGTATGAGCGAGAATTGTTGAGACCAAGATTGGAAAAAGCACAGGGACAAATAGCCAAACGAATGGAAACACATGAACTATGAACCAATAGCTGAGGGGCCCCCGACTGGATCAGGCCCTCTGGATAAGTGAGACAGGTGATTGGCTTGATCTATTTGGGAGGCATCCAGGCAGTGGGACCGGGTCCTGTACTCAGTGCATGTGCTGGCTGTTTGGAACCTGGGGCTTATACGGAGACACTTGGCTCAGCCTGGGAGGAGGGGACTGGACCTGCCTGGACTGAATCTACCAAGTTGAACTCAATCCTCAGGGGAGTCTTTGCCATGGAGGAGATGGGAATGGGGGGTGGGCTAGGGGGAAGGTGGGAGGGGGCAGGGGGGAGAACAAGGGAATCTGTGGCTGATATGTAACATTAAATTAAATTACAAAATAAAATAAAATAAAAAATAAATAAAATTCCCATCTTCGTAGTGACACACACCTTTAAATCCCAGCACTCAAGAGGCAAAGTCAAGAGGATCTCTGTGAGTTCAAAGCCAGCCTGGTGTTTTACAAAGCAAGTTCTGGGACAGCCAGGATGATGCAGAGAGACTCTGTATCAACAAACAAACAAAAATGTTTATTTAAAATAAAGTGAAATTCCCATCCTTGGTTGCCATGGCCTAGTGCCAAATGGTGCACACACAGTGTTAACACTTGAGTATAACTTTGTCCTCCGAAACGCATGAACAAAGATCATTGTAGCAGGCTCCTTCAGCTTCCCTTATGATGGACAGAAGCCAACATCTTGAGCTGTGTATCGGTACTTTTCATTCTTGTTCCAGTTTGGAACCACATTTTATAAATATCTTGCTTTGTGCATTATTGTTTCACTAAATGAAGAGTTCTATTAAATTGCCTTATTTTTAATGTACAGGGATTTTTGTTTTAAGATTGGACCTTACTTTAAGAAAATTCTAGGGGCTAGAAAGAACACTGGATGCTCTTCCAGGAGACTTGGGCTCATTCCCAGCTCTCACATGGGAATTTATAACCATCTGTAACTCTGGTTCCAAGGTATCAGATGCCCTCTTCTAGCCTATGTGGGCACCAGGCATACATGTGGTACCCAGACATACATGCAGGCAAAACACATGAACACATAAAATAAAATAAAACTCTAAATTAAACTAATATGCCAGTGTTTTCCAAAGTCAGCTGATACTACTTCAATCAGATGGCATAGAGAAAATTCTGGAATATCCATAATAGGGATGAACCATCTCTCAGGAAACAATGTCTCAAGATATGGGGTTCTGAGCTCTGGTATGCTGAGAGTTTGAACTGAAGGACCTTGGAAGGCCTTAGGAGCCATCTCAGAGAGATGCCTCACTGACCTCTGAAGGACCTTGGAAGGCCTTAGGAGCCATCTCAGAGAGATGCCTCACTGATCTTCTGCCTTCCCATCTGTCACTCTCATCCCCCCTGAAGCAAATCATAGTAACAGGAACTCCTGTCCCCAAGCCAGGTCATTGAAAGGAGAACCCTTCAAACAACTCCTAAAGTCTAAAAACATTACCTTAGCCTCCCTCTACCTTTAGGTACAACGGCTGGCCATAAAGAAATTCTCAAACCTGCTCTGTGCACATACATACAAGCAGGCAAAACACTCATTTTATCACGTAGATAAAATAACATTTTAAAGAATTGATTCGGCTGGGCGGCGGTGGCACACACCTTTAATCCCAGCACTCAGGAGGCAGAGCCAAGTGGATCTCCGTGAGTTCGAGGCCAGCCTGGGCTACAGAGTGAGATCCAGGATAGGCACCAAAACTACATGGAGAAACCCTGTCTCGAAAAACAAAAACAAAAACAAACAAACAAAAAAAAGAATTGATTCAATTAATCTGTCATGTTTTTAGTAATCTCTATTTGGCTGTGGAGTATTGGCTGTTCCTTTGCTGGAGTGAGCCCCACCGTCTTCTGTTGTCAGGTTATAACAAACATGAAAAGGCACATGGAAAAGAGAACTGTGCACACACTTGGCATCTGTCAGTCACATGCCGTTTTAATTCTGAACATGTTTTTGTAACCAGAAGATACAATTAATTCATACTATTTGCTTTTAAGACACTGTGTTTGGGTCCTAATGCTCTTAAAAGCACTGAGGTTTTCACAATGGGAACTAAAATGTGTTTCCTTTAAGAGAGCAACAGGTTGAGCCCAACTGCAAAAATTATATTTACTTTGTAAATCAAATTTGTTGTCAGCCTCTGCTTCTGTGGTTGGGGATGGAGACAGTTTACTAACAGCAAGACTCACTTCCTCATTCAAGGGGTGTTGGTTCTAGGCATGCTTACAACCACAGTTTCTCCCACGTGCAAACACCCAGAGCCAAATAAGTGGACGTTCACTTGTCAAACATTTTGTCTTGCAGTTATAAAACATAATTGTTTTCTTAAAGCATAAATTGTTTTCTTAAAACAAAGTGAAGCTAAACAAGACTTTCCCAAACTCTAAGCTGCATGATTCTTGAAGTCAGTAACACTTCCATTTCATGAGAGGAAGAAAATGAAATGCTTTTGGCAGTTGATAAGCAGGGTGGAATTTTCTCTGCCCAGTGCTGATGTGATGTTACCACAGTAGTCCTCTACTCCAGCTGACCAGCCTGGTTTATGTCTTATGGGTGAGGGATAATGTTTCCTTTGCTACTAGAGCCTTGACTTGTGTCCCATCTTCTTGTGGCCTTGCCCGCCCTTTGGTGGCCCTGTTCACCGGTTCTGCTCTGTGGAATGGCCCCTGCTGTGGAAAGGCTACGTGTCCCAGTGCTGATCCATCATGTTTGTGTATTTGCCTTGTTTGCCCAGACATGTAAATTGCATGAATGACGAGGCAGTAGATACCCTGTTCATGCTTGCATACAAAGCCCTAACACAGTACAGAGCTCAATAACTACTGCCGGCCAATGAGAGATAACAGCATGGATTAGAAGCAAGCAGCCTGCTTGTTTTTTTAAGGGTCAGTTCTGCATACACATATATTAGTCTGTAATTCAGTAGTTAGCAATGAAAGCCAGAGGACAACTTCTTCACAATGTCTCCTCTTCTCTGCCCTACTTTGGGCTGCATTTGAATTTCCTGGCAGTTTAAGCAGGTGTTCCTTTCTGTGTCAGGCTTCAGCTGCCTTCGCCTCGCTCCAAGCTGTAGCCATGGTAGATTTTTCAGTTCCTCAATACAGCAGGCTTTCTTGACTCTTTGCACCGCATTTCTCCCAGCTTGAAATGTTCTGTCCTGGCCTCCGTGATGTGGCCCACTTACTGTTCTTTTGGAGGCGGAGACAGATGCTGTATCCTCAGAACTGAACTCTCTGATACCCTCATCTAAACCATCTCCCGTGTGTCCCACTCATGTTCTGCGTTTGAATTCCGCGTGGTGCTCATCACTTTAATGACCTGTTTCTTTAATGCTTCCGTGTCTGGTTTGATGCCTTGCTCTTGCATGTCTAGGAACAGGGCTGACACTTCAGTGTCTCGTAGCCGGCAGATACTCAGTGTGCAGCTATTGAAAGAATTAATAAATGATTGGATGGTATTCTTTCCCTCCCTCCCCCATTCCCTCTCTTCCTCCCTCTTTCCCTCCCTCCCTCCTAGCTCTATGTATATTAAAATGTTGAACTACTCTATAAAGGAAAACCATTGTTTTCAATGGCAGTATGAATAAAATGCTAGTCAAGCAGTGAATAAATTGCAACAAATTTTAAGCATCGGTGTCAAGGCAGAGTGTGAAATTTCATTTCAGGTTACCCCACTATTTAGTTGGAAAATCTGATCGTCTGTTTTTAGGGGAAAGCTTCAACCATAGCTTCATGGTTTGTGGGCCTCCTTAATACTTTCCATTCCAATAATCCTTTTGGCTTTAGTATAAAAATATCAACATACAGTGGGCGGTGGTGGCGCACGCCTTTAATCCCAGCACTCGGGAGGCAGAGGCAGGCGGATCTCTGTGAGTTCAAGGCCATCCTGGGCTACCAAGTGAGTTCAAAAAAAAAAAAAAAACAACAACAACAACAAAAATCAACATACCATTCTTTCGATTTCAATTTAACTATACCTTTATTGTGTATGCTTTACACACTCATGTTGAAAGGGCTAAAATACGTCCAACTTCTAAACCACTATAAAGGAAATTCTGTTGGAATGCCACTGTTGCCCATTTTAATTCTGTCAGAATGGTATACACAGAGTGGAATAGAATTCAAAGACTGGCTTCTACACCAAAGTACTGCATGTGGAAAGACAGCTGGGAAACCTGTTTAATGAACAACTATGTGATTGACATTTATCAAATTACTTCAATAGACTAGAAAGAAAAAAGGGTTCCCTAGTCAGGTTGTGTTTGGATTTTTCTTCTGCTGTATCAAATTGAAGAACCAGAGCTTGAATCTGAAATCCATCCTCTACTCTCTTTTTTTTTGGGGGGGGGGGGCGTTTCTCTGTGTAGTTTTGGTGCCTGTCCTGGAACTCACTCTGTCGCCCAGGCTGGCCTTGAACTCACAGAGAGCCGCCTGGCTCTGCCTCCCGAGTGCTGGGATTAAAGGCATGCGCCACCACCGCCCGGCCTATCCTCTACTCTCAAAGAATGAGAAGACTTGTGGCCTGGGGGACACTAGTGTCAGCTTCTCAGCAGAAGATTGCTTGCACACGAACCCCATCTGAGGAGACTGTTACTAAGGTACCAATGAGATGGAATGGTTGACGACAACCAAAGCTTGCCTCTTGGGTTGTTCCTACATGTTCTTCTAAACAAGTGATTTTGGGACAGTTTCGAAGGGTGCTATAAGGGAAAATATTGTCTCTTAGGTCCCTGTCCCTCTGGAAGTGACTGAATGGACACTAACATTTAGCTGTAAATATTTATACATACACTGAATTATTGAACAAGAAGATTCCTTGGAACTGTAGAATGAAGAGAGATTTCTGTAAAGTTCAGAACAGCCTAAGTAGGCTGGAATTGAATTGTGTGATCTCTTTCTTGAGCAACTGTGTCCCCAAATTCACAGTCATTGATCCTGTTAACTAAAGTCAAGATCTTTCATCTTCTTTTTAAATATTAAATCTTTAAGTTTGGTACATGTCAGTGTAACTACAAAACCAGTAGGTATGTATATACTTTATAAATTACAAATATAGTTGTCAGTATTTTAAGTTGTATTTCTTTCCCTTTCTTTTGAAAATGTGGTTCTAAGAATTATTGAATTGGATGAATGTGATTCTTCATGAATAAAGGAGAATGTGGTGGTTTGACCCTCCTAGGCTCATATGTTTAAATGCTTAGTTACTGGGGAGTGGCACCACTTGGGGAAGATTAGGAGGTGTGTCCTTGTTGGAGTAGGTGTGACCTTGTTGAAGAAAGTGTGACACCATGGATAGGCTTTGAGGTTTCAAAAGCCCAAGCCAGGCCCAGTGTCTCTCTCTCTTCCTGCTGCCTGTGGATCCAGATGTAGGATCCAGATGTAGGATCCAGATGCTCAGCTCCTTCTTCAGCAACGTGTCTTCCTGTGTGCCACCATGCTTCCTGCCATGCTGATAATGGACTGAATCTCTGACACCGTAAGCCAGCTCCAATTAAATGCTTTCCTTTCTAAGGGATTCCATGGTTATGGTGTCTCTTCACAGCAATAGAGCATTGACTAAGATAGAGACAACATCATTTAGGATTTTCTTTTTTATTGCTCACATCTTCTTGAAAAAATCAAACTCTATCTTTGTATTGGATGTTCCTTTTGATTCATTGAAACCATCTAGTAATAGACCTAGTTGTAAGCAATTTAATCCTGTGTTCAAACAATGCCACAAGGTCTAATCCTAAGCTTTGCACTGTGGTTTGCATCATGTTCAGAGGTATTTTTATGTTTTTGCAAGGGAAGAATCACTTTCTGTAGTTTCCTGACAATTCTTAGGTTGTATATGTGCTCTTTCTCTAGATCAGGCTAATGTGTTCATCCTATTCCCCCAACCAATCATTGGGACTAGGGCCTAGGAGTATGGAAGATACTGCTAAAATGAACTTCTGAGCTCCTTAGGGCTTCCTACAAAGTCAAGTGGATTCAGTCTTCGTAAAGTACAAGGACTGGAACAAGAGTTGTTTACCCATTGCAAAATCTGGATCCTGTTGAGACGTTGGCCAAAGGTCTCCCATGCAACCGTTCAGGCATCACAGGCTACTGGCAAGGCTATTAGTTACTCTCTACAGCCTGATGGGAAGGCCCTATTGCTGAAGACAACACTTACTCATGACACCGAACACAGAGAAGTCAGGCTGGTGCCTAGCTAGAAGCTTCACCCCTACTGATTAGATTCATGGTACTGGAAGGTACTCTGCACACGACCCGAGGAGAAAGGCAATCATCAATATCACCCAACTACAAACCCTGTGCCATAAAACAGAGATTTGCCTATAAGATACACTGGAGCAATAGCAGCATAAAGGCTATAGGAATAACCAACCACGGTTTAAAAATTGTATTTAAGCAGGGTATTGGTGGCGCACACCTTTAATCACAGCACTCGGGAGGCAGAGGCAGGGGAATCTCTGTGAGTTCGAAGCCAGCCTGGCCTACAGAGTGAGTTCCAGGGCAGCCAGGGCTACACAGAGAAGCCCTGTCTTAAAAAAACAAAACAAAACAAAACAAATTGTATTTAAGTCTTACCATGTGAGATGGAGGTCATATCTTGGCTAAAGAGGCCAGGAACCCGAGAGTCGATAGGTCGTGGGCCTAGGGGAAAACCTAGTGTTCTTTATTCTGCTAAAGAAACACAGCAATAAAATGATTCCTAATGACACTCTGCTGTAACCATACATTAGTCCCTTGCTCAACCCTTACTAGAGAAGTTTCATCTTGCAGTAGATGGGAATTCACACAGAGGCTCACAACTGGACAGTGTGCAGAGAATGAGAGACTTTGGAGCACTCAGTCCTACGGGATGTCTTTATCAAAGTCTTCCCCTCAAGGCTCAGGGAGCTCTGTGGAAGAAGGGGTGGACAGACTGTAAGAGCTTGAGGTGGTGGGCGACACCTAGGAAACAGTGTCCTCCAGACGCAGCAGGACTACTGTGTGCATGACGTCATAGAGACTGTGGCGGCATTCACAAGGCTTGCACAGAGTCAAGTCAGAACCGAGAGGGGGAAGTAGACATGGGGTCCCACCCTTAGCCAAGAGTCTATCTGCAACTGACACCCCCTGACAAAGGGAAAACCAGTTTTCTCCAGTGGACTGTCACTGGGTATATCAACCACACTCCAGGCAGGCCCCATGCCCAGTAGTTGGCCAACACAAAAGGACCTGAATGGTATTTCTGTGGACTTTTTGTTTTGCTTTGCTTTGTTTGGGCATTTTTTTTTCTTATTGGTCTTTTGCCTGTTTGCTTTGATTTTTGTTTTTGTAGGGTTTGTTTGTTTCTTTTGTTGTTATTGGTTTGGGTTTTTGAGAGAAAGAGAGAGAACATGAAGGTAGGTGGGTAGGGAGGTCGAAAAATCTGGGAGAAATTGGAGGAGGGAAGAACATGATCAAAATATTATCTACGAAAAACTAATTCAAAAAATAATAAAAATAAAGTGTTAAAAAACAAAACAAAGTGGCTCCTGTTACCGTCACAAGGGACGTGGGGACGCACCAGCGGTGCAGCAGGTTAGCTGTGGTCCTTAGAAAAGTGAGCGCACGCCTTTAATCCCAGCTCTCGGGAGGCAGAACCAGGCGGATCTCTGTGAGTTCGAGGCCAGCCTGGTCTACAGAGCGACATCCAGGACAGGCACCAGAACTGCACAGAGAAACCCTGTCTCGAAAAAACCAAAAAAAAAAAAAAGAAAGAAAGAAAGAAAGAAAAGTGAGCGAGCACTCTGGGAAGAAATAACATGTATCCATTTAAAGGCAGAACACAAATGTTCTCATGGTAGAGTCTGAAGCCAGTGACTTTCCAGACCTCTTTATGAAATCCTTCTTTTTAACCTAGAAGTTCAGAATGAAGGACATAAACATGGATTGAGATATTTGATACTGCTGTGACATTGACATGGATTAAACTGTGCTCCTCAATTCCTGTGTGAAGCCTGAGCCCCAGGATGATAGAATTTGGAGAAGGGATTTTTAATAGGGTTAGATGTGCTCCTGAGAGTAATACCTTCATGATGAGATTTCTGGGAGTGTGGGGGAGGAGAGGACAGGGAGAAGGTAGTTGGCTGTAAGTTAGGTCAACTGTAACTAGATACTCAATGTTCTAGCACTTTGACCTTGGCCTTTCCGGGCTGCAGAACAGTTAGTTTAATCCACCCTCTTTGTACAGTGTTTATTACAGTACCCTGGAGCAGAATAATGAAATCTTATAGAGAAATGAGTGATTCAAAGAACTAGTCTTAGCAGCCCAACTATTGGCAGGGAGTGGGAGTTACTCTGGAAAAGGTCGCCAAGTGTTTCCATGAGAAGAGCTGAAAGTGCCTTTAAGCTATTAGAGTCCCTCTGCCTGACCATGATGCACACTTGGTCTGTGCTTTTCGAGCGTATGTAGTGTTACTTGACTTTGGATATATATGCACCACATATGTGTCTTGAAAACATCTAATCATTTAGTCATATACTTCATGGGGAAGTTAGATGGCCCACATTCCAGTCATTGTTGTCAGCAAAGTCTTTAAGTTGCTGATGAAGAGAGAAATTAGTTTTTTATTATCAAGTTTGTAGCATGATGCATTCATTTTATAGCCTGGATTTTCCTGTGGGTTTTGGATTTTGTTTTTTTGTTTTTTGTTTTTTTTAGTTTCTGGATCCCAGGTAACAGGGATAAAGTGAATCATGCAGTCCAATTAGCGGATTCTGCATGAGCTCAAAAAGGAAGTTCTATTTTAGAAAAATAGTTTAATTCTAAGTCTTGTGTGAAGAAATCCTCATGCAGGTCTTAGCTGGGAACCTGCTCTGAGGGTGTAGAAGCATCCCCTGTGGCTTTGATTATGCTCCTCCTGAAAGTTTCAGTTTAATCGCGAGAAGGTTTGACTCTTTTGAAAACAGCAAGAAAATCAATTATCAGGGTTTCAATTTTCTCTGGGCAATTTCGCCACTTCAGCATGCCCAAGAGAGAAACGGCCTATAATTTTGTTATGCTGAAAAATCTGGCAAGTTAGCTAATGGTCTTACAAAGAGTAAAGAAATCCTTTTGGTGGCATCTGCAGGAAGTTATGTGGGAACCATTTGGAGCCTTTGTCCCCAAGGAAGTCCATGGAAATCTTCTGGGGAGCTGAGGAGTCCGGATATTCTTAAACTTCGGACAGATTCATCAGACTCACTGTTTCATTTAAACCTTTGCCAAATGTGACTCATGTTTCATCCAACAGACCTCTCCCAAGGCATCCCCATCTTCACAAAGACAACACAAAAAAACACCTCATGTTTCTTTCCTTATTGTGATGATAAAATCTGTCTCAAATGAAAAATATTAGTATTGATTTTGTAATGTCTGATGATAGCACCTGGGTAAGGCTGCTACTTAAAGAAACATTCTCGAAATGCCTTCCTCAGAGATATTTTGTTGCTCTTGTCACAGTGTTTTGTTAGGAGAGAAGAAGAATGGTCTGGGGGAAACGGCTTGGAAGTATTAGTCAAGGTAAAAAGAAAAAATAATGTAAAATTATTGAATATTGGTAAGTATAAAAAGAAATTGAATCTGAAAACAGGAAAATGAGCAAATGTTATATCCAGAACCAGTCTGTTTTGTACAGGGCTGGGGATAGAAGCCAGGACCTCCTAAATGGCTCTGTCATTGAGATAAAGTCCCTGTCCCCAAAACACAGTAACAAGAAGTTTTAGGAGCTCGTCTCCCAACAGAAGCAGGGGAAATAATAGTCTCCTGAAGGTGGGGCCATACCTCTGCACATTGAGAACTGGTCTGAACAGGACCCTCAAGGCTTTCTGTAGAGAATAACACCAAACGGAGGAGCAGAGAAAGCAAGTTTAAACACCCTCTTGGCTCCCACTGATTTCTAACTCATCATGTCTAGGCAGTTCAAAAATCCTACTGCTTGTCTGTTGCCAATTCAAATTCTCTGTGGCCAGAAAACTGTTCATTTGATATTATGGATAGCTTCCTTGGTGGAATACATTAAGTGCAAGCTTCTTTGTCTGAACTTCGATTTTTTCCCAAATGGCAGCTAAGCTCAAGAAGACATTGTGAACTGTGTTAGCCAAGGTTGTGTGCATTTCTTCTTTTTCAACGACTAGAAATAGCAAGTTGTAAGGTGTTAGAACAACGGCGAAGGATTTGCAAGGATTTAAGAAAGACTATCACACAGGATTGAGCCAGCTTGCAGGAAGTGTTGTGTGTTCTTTGTTATGTGCCCAAATTACACAGTGCCAGCTCCAAGAAGACTATGAAACTGAGCGGGCAGAGGAGCCATGAAGTTGGCAGCGGTTGCTATGGCCTGGAGGCAAGGTAGGTCATTGCCACTGGATCAAAAGAGAGACTATAATAAGCGATGGGGTTTTTCGAGATTTCCTTGTAATTAAAGCTATTATAGAACTGGAATTTAGTTTAGGATCTTTTTTATACTAACCAGAAAAGTCAATACATTGAACATTGATGTGTACTGTCTGTTTCAGAATACTGGAAGGTTCTGGAAACATCTGGAGTTTTCCCAAAGTTGATGCTAGAATTCCAAATGATCACTGATGGCATTGTACCATTCTATGAGATATGTGAGGATATGAGTAACAATGAAGGGGGAGGTGGCTAGCCTGGCAGGCTATAAAGACAGACTGAGATGGCCCTTGGAGAAAAGAGTACTATCAGCTGAATGTGTTGACATTCCATCTCATGTACAGAACCCTAATTATTGAGCAGCCATATTTACAACAGTTAATGTGGGGAAAGATTTATTGCCTACAGAAGGTAGGAATGCCAGAGGGGTAATTTCCAAAGCAATGCCTGCCTTGAACAAAGGAACAACAGCCTGGACTTTACTCAGGGAGCCTGTACCTACTCATGTGAAAAGGCACATTCAGGGTAGACATATCTTGAGCATGCTCTTTTCAAGTGTACATTTCTGAGCAGACACAGGTTAGTTCAAGACAGAAAGATGACTAGCAGGAATACTTTTGAGCATGTTTGTCTTGTGTCTCCAGGATGGTGGGTGCTGATGCACCTGGGACAGGAAGGTTTAGCTTCCTTGGCCCGAACGATTGTAACCACAGCCAAAGAGAAGGACATTTCTAAGGTATGTTAATAAAGGCAGAGGTCTGCCTTACTGAACTGTTAATGATTCTGTCTCCATTTTATCCTTTGGTGGTGTGAACACAAAGCAGAAGAAAAATGGCTTTTGTGAGGTTGGGGTTGGTTCAACATAAACTATCTGCTAGGGAACATCTGACTGTTAAACTTTTCAGAAACTTTTTTTTTTCTTTTTTAACTGAGGACTGATAGTGACAGTGGCATACATCTGTAATCCCAGCACTAGGGAGGTAGAGGCAGGATGACCTTGAGCCTACATAGCAAGACCAAAAAATAACAAACAAAGAATAAAAGGAAATTGGGAACTGAGCTATGGCTTGTCATATGAAACGCCTTGGGGTTGATTCCTCAAAGGTGGATGGGGCTGTTAGACTTTCTATGAAGGAAGCCTCTGCCTCACCTGAGGCTACCAAACTTTTCCCTGTGTTTTCTTTTAGAGGCTGCCTCGTTGTGAGGCTTACATTTAACTCTGTGATCCATTTGAATTCAATATTTGAATATGGTGAGAAGTTTGTGTTTTTGCACCTGAGTGTTCAGCTTATAGAAACACATCCCTTTTCCTTTGCATCCATATTTCTTGGCTAAAAATCAGTTTTATGTACATAGACAGGTTATTCTTGGGCTCTGTATTATGGCCCATTAAAGAATTTGTCCATTTTTATCTTAGTATATGTTTCCATATTTGTGCTAAACATGTGAATTCAATTACTGTAAAATTATAATAAATTTAAAGTATGGTTGTGGCAGCCCTCCAACTTTGTACTTTCTCATATTTATTTGAGTCTTCTGGATTCTTTGTACTTCCTATGGATTTTTAAATCAATTTATTAGTTTATGAAAATAATGCCTACTGAGAATCTTATTGGGCTAGCCATCAATCTGCCCATCCCTTTCAGGAGAACTGACAATATTCAGCCTTCCATCCCAACAACATGGTATCATCTCCGAATCTCTTGTGTGTTTGTAACTTCCTTTAATACCCCCCAGAGACGATTTGTAGCAGATCTTTCACATTGTTTTTTGCTTTGTTTGTTTTTATTTATTATTTTCCTATTTTAAATTGATTCTTTGACAGTTTTGTGCATTTCTAGAATGTATTTTGATTGTATTCATCTCCCTCTTCTCTTTTTATCCCCTCCCTCTCCCTCTGGAAGACTTAGTCTATGTGTCCCCTCCTGCTTCCTTTTCTAGGTTTTTAAATCGTGTGGCATGCACGAGTGTGTGTGTGAGTATATGATGTGTGATGTATATATGTGAGCACAAATGTCACAGTGCATATATAAAAGTCAGAGATTAATTGTATAGACTTGATTCTCTCCACCTTTAGGTCAGTTCTGGAGACTGAACTCAGGTACCAGGCTTGCTAAGGCAAACATCCTTACCTATTGAGCCACCTCACTGGCCCATCCTGTCTTTGATTTAATTAGGGTCACTTGCATGTGCATGGGTCTGGGGTTATCTACTTGAATCATGGACAACTTAACAGTGGCTGAGCCCCTAAAGAAAAACGACCATCTCTCTCTCTCCTCCAGCAGCCATTAACCACCGATGGCTCCTCAGCTAGGGGCGGGGCCTCCTGTACTCCTCCCACATCTGTGCTGGAAGGTCAGCAGGCTCTATATCATACACGACCTACACGGGGAACCACAGCTGCTGTGAGTTTATGAGCACAGCAGCCGCGTCATGTCTAGAAGACATTGTTTCTCAGCACGCCTTCCCATCCTCAGACTCTCATGGTTTTTTTGTTTTGTTTTTGTTGTTGTTGTTGTTGTTGTTGTTTTTCTGCCTCTCTTCTGTGATAGTCCCTGAGCTTTGAGAGGAGAGGGTGATATAAATGTCCCATCCGGACGCCAGGACTCAGCAGCCAGTTGTTCTCAGCACTTTGACCAGTTGTAAGTTGCTTCTCTGACCAAGATTGGAAGCAGCCTTTGGGTATAAACGTAGGTATTTAGAAGGCAGTTTGACAACATGTTCATTTAGCAAAAATGACAGCAGTAGGCTCCCCCCTTAGTGCCTCTGACCTCCAAAGCCACGGACTTTTGGCAAGGTTTGTTTGTTTGTTTGTTTGTTTGTTAGTTACAATACTGGGAATGAAATCTCTCAGATGGTGTGGGCCTGAAATCCAACTGGAAAGTGGTTGGTTACCCCATAATGTTCCCTGCCACTGCTGCCCCAGTGGGCACATCTGGCTTGGCAGATCAGTGCTGGACCAAGCAAGGTCCACTGCCGTGTAAAACCGTCGATGGCTTTTCTTTCCCCTCGGTGATTTGCATAGCTTCTTCTGGCACTGTAAAAGCCGGTCAGCAGGAGGAGGTTTTCAGATCAGTTCCGAATTGACTTTGTAACTCCTGTAAACCAATGTGTGTGGTGTCTTTGGCAACAGTGTTTTACCGTCTAGTTCTGGTGCACAACTGAAAGCTCTGGCAATAGACATTGCTTTGGGGACCCTGTGAAGCCTTCGTGATCAACACATCATAGACAGGTATCCATGCCTGGCTTTGGGATTTTTATTTAATAATCTGTAGCTTCTGGAAGCAGCACTATTTATACTATAGCATACCTTGATTCAAATTTCTTTATAAAAACTTATGTTTTTTAATTAGCTTACACCGTAGTGGGTTTCCATAGACTTTTCATACAGCTTTCATTTTGATTAACCGTTTCCACCACTTTCTTCTCCATATCACCCTTCCTCCATCAGTATTTAGACTTTTCTCACAGATTCTGCCAGCTTTATCCCTAACTCATATTGCTGATGCTCTAGAATATCATATTATTTTTGTAAAATTTCTGACTGTTATTAGCATCTAGACCATTAATTGATTTTTGTATATTGATTTTGCTTCCAGAACTTTGCTAAATCACTTGTCAGTGCTGGTAGAACTTTTTTTTTTCAATTTTCTCTAAGGTTGCATATAAATTTAGTATCATTTCTTTCTTTGATGTTTGACAAAATTTTCTCAGTAAAAACCTGGGAATGGGGGAAGCATTTAACAGAAGATCTAAATTTTTATAGGTATGGAGCTATTTTGGTTATTGATTTCTCTCTCTCTTACAGGTCTAGCTAGAGGTGTGCCGTGTTCAACTGATGTAGTCAACGAGGCTGCTTTGGATTTTCATTGATTTACCGAAGGATTTTATATTTCTATTTTATTGCTTCGTGATCTAATCTTCCCATTTTTGTCACCTAGATTCCTCCTTTTTTCTTGTGCAGCTGGAATTGAGTCTGAGCCTCACTAATGTTGCTGTGTGTAGGTTAGTCGTTTGTAATGCTCTAAATTCCTCTCAGTGTTGGGTCAGGTTGTCTCACACGCTTAGAAGTATTCAATGTACAGTGTCCATTGGCTTTCAGTTTCTCTTCTAATTCATTATTTGTTTCTTTGTCTCTTCATTCATTCTTTTGTTTGTCCATTTGGTCCTTTCTTTTTGAGAGAGAATCTTGTGTATTTTAGGATGGCCTTGAACCCACAGTCCTTTTGCCTTAGCCTTGTAAGCATTGAGGTTACAGACTTGTCCCACTATACATCTCTTATTCACAGTTTGGTTTTTAGAAACATATTATTTGGTTTCCAAATATGTGAAGATATTCTAGGGATCTTCTGGCTGTTAAATTTTAATTCCAAGGTCAAAGATCATCCTGTGTATGACTTGAATGCTTTAAAATAAAATAATTTTTATAGCCTATCTTTGGTAAGTGCTCCAAGTACACTTGAAAAAAAATGTCCATTCTTCTATTGTTAGGTGGGGTGGGGTGTAAATCTCAGTTTAGTCAAATTGGTTATGTTGTGTTTCTGTCTGTACAAACTTTGTCTCCATAGGTTCTGTGTCTACCTGTTCCGTCAAGTATTGAATCTCTAACCATAATTTTGATTTATCTATATTTCTTATCGTTTTACCTATTTTTTCTCCATGTCTTTTCTCATTAGGTACATAAATATTTGATTTGCTTAGGCCCTATCGATCAATCTTGTGAAATAAGGAAAAACTTTCTTAAAATACTCTTTGCTTTGAAATCTATTGTATCTGATATAAATAGAGTCATGCTTTCTTTTAATTGGGGTTATCATGGTGTATCTCCACCATTTTGCATATATATTTGTAAATCAATATACATGTGTGTATATACAGGCTTATACATGGAGAACATTCCTTAGATACAGCATATAGTTGGATCCTGTCATTTTTTCTTGTTGACTTCAGTCTTTTGAGTTATTTTGACAATTTTCATTTGTATGATGATAATTTACAATTAATATATTATGACACAGTTGGATATTAGTCTGCCATCTTGTCATTTATCTTCTGGTTTTCCCATTGTCCCCTCCCCTTTCCTTATGCTCTTGATTGAATAATTTCCTGTAAAGCAAATCTGTTGTTGATTTTTTTGTGAAAAAGTCTTTATGCCACCTGATTCTTGAAAGCCATCTTTAATAGAAAATTCTGGGTTGATAGCTCTGTTCTCTCTGCATATTAAAGACGTGAGTTTACTGTCCTCTCATTTGTATTTTTTTTCTTGTAAGAAACCTATTATACAGTTTTATCACATCATATCATGTGACATTTGTCTCTACTTTTACATTTTTTATCATTGTCTTATAAAAATCTGATTGGGGTGTGACAGCATAGTTTTCTCATATTTCTTGTGCCCTGGGTTCTTGAATATGTAGGTTTATACTCACCATTGAACTTGGAAAACATTTGGCTATTATTTCCCCCCCCACCAAATCCTGTCATCCTCTTTTCTCATTTCTTTCAGAGTAGACATTTTGAAGTTGTTGGCTGACATAAACGTCTCTATTTTTATTTTTTTCTGTTTTTAGTTTAGATGGTTTCTGCTGCCATGGCTTCAAGTACAGTGATTTTTTTTGCTATAATTTCTAATTTATTATTTAATTTTCCATTGTGGTAAAAAAAACTGTATGACATGATATTTCCCAGCTTCACGCTTTTATCGTGTATAGTTCAATAGTGTTGATTATATTGTCATTGTTGTGGTACATCTGATTTTCTCTTAATTCTATTCAGTGTGCTTTCTGTCTCATCACTGAAGTTTCATCATTTGATGTTTGAATTATGTCTTTTCTATGACATTCCCATTTTAACTTTGATCCGATAGAAAAGTTACAAATGCCTTCGTCTATTTCCAGTTGACTTCTTTTTTCATTAAGACTCTGTTCTTGTTTTTGCTTTTTGCTTTTTTTTTTTGCATACCATGTAATTTTGATTGCAGTTTTTTTAATTGGGGGTGGACTATTTTGATAGTCCTAAAAATATTCTGGGGGACCAAGTACTGGTGGCCCATGCCTTTAATCCCAGCACTTGGGAGGCAGAGGCAGACAGACTGATTTCTGTCCATTCAAGGCCAGCTCAGTCTACATAGGGAGTTCTGAGTATTTTGTGGATGCAGTTGAGTTGTTTGGAAACTGGTCCTTTTTGTCTTTTAAGATTTGGCACAGCAGGTAAGAATATTTTCTGCTCTTGCAGAGGTCTCTGGTTCAGTTTCCAGCACCACATGTTGCTCACAACCACCTGAAACTCTCATTCCGGGGAATCCTATGCCCGCCTCTGACCTCTGCAGGCAGCAGGCATGGCTATGGTATTTATACATACTTTCTGACAAAACACTGATGCACATAAGATAAAAATAAATAAACCTTAAAAAATAAAAAGATTTGCTTAGCAGTCCTAGGACAAGTGTCTAGAGTTAATGACTCCCCTTTATTGAGGCAAGACACTTTATCAAATGCTTTGTGAGTTATAAGATTTCACAGTATGGTGAGTAGAAATAGGCACTGTTCCTGGCCCCTTGTGAGTCTGTCGCACGAGTGTGAGTTTGTCACACTAGTGTGAGTCTGTTAGCACCAATCCTTTGGACAGTTCTTGCCAAACAGTAATCTCCAGTAGACTGATGGATGAATTCTAGCCGCCACTGCCTATCCATCAACTGTTGGCTCCATCTTCCCAGCCTAAGGAATCTGCAATGACTTCCCTAGCTCTCTTCCTTGTGCTCTGACCTGGAAATTCTCCAGGGGGTAAACTGAGGCAATCATAGGACTGTATTTGGTTGCCCCCCCTCATCTTTTGACAGAGTTCTTTATTGTTAGATACGAAGTAACTAGGAACCCATGATTTGGTGTATTTTATCCATTAGTTTTGATGATTGCAGTTAACTTACCACCCCTCACTCCATCTTGGCCATGATCGGAAGTTCTTGGGTCTTCTCTTGGATAGACTTACTAGAACTCCATTGGTTGATCATTCTATGTTCTCTTGACCTTTATTGGTAATTAATGTTCATGAAAAAACAACCCTAGCATAGAGTTAAAACACACAAAATCACCAAGAACTTCAGCAATGTAAGTCTCATTAGAAATTCTATGATATCAATGAATAGAACATGATTTTCTTAGAAAGTCACCAGTTTTGATGCTTAGAGGTGTAAGTGGAAATCATCTCAACCCCAGCATATGAGTTCATTCCCCATCATTGGCCAGGAACTTTTTTTTGAGACAGGGTTTCTCCGTGTAGCTTTGGAGCCTGTCCTGGAACTTGCTCTGTAGACCAGGCTGGCCTCGAACTCACATAGATCCACCTGCCTCTGCCTCCCAAGTGCTGGATTCAAAGGCGTGTGCCATCATCACCCAGCTGGCCAGGAATGTTGATCAGAAGAGATAAACAGAGCTTTGCACAAGGCAATCAGGAGGTGTCTGTCTCAAAGGTCTCATTCATGGTAAAAGGATAAGGGCTGAATCTTGATGGTTTCTCCAAAGCAGAAAACGTCTTAAATAAATAAAACCCATTACAGTATAAAAATGGACTTTATAGTCAGGCGGTGGTGGCACATGCCTTTAGTTCTAGAGGCAGGTGGATCTCTGTGAGTTCAAGGCCAGCTTGGTCTACAGAGCAAGTTCCAGGACAGCCAGGGCTACACAGAGAAACCTTGTCTCAAAACATTATCATTGACATCATCAACAACAACAGGACTTTGTAAGCTCACAGAAACAAAAGGAGACAATCCAAGTAAATGACGGTCTAGTTTTTTTTTGGTTGGGCTTGGGAGATGGGAAGTGGATAAAGCCTTTTGGATTGGTTGGTTTCTACAGGACTATGCAAGTGCCATGATGTTCCATATGAAGAAGGACATGTTGTGTGGATCCTGCTATATTCTAACTGAAGTTGGAATTAGTGCTGGTTCTTGGGGCTGAGTGGTTGTTGGGGGTGGCTGTTCTGGTTCTAACCTGTGAACATATGGTAAGCCCTCTGTGATGTTATTATGGATGCAGATAGTGGGGAGCAGATGAACAAACTGTGATCTATGCATACATGGCGATGTACATTCGTGTGAAATGCCCATGTGTTCTCCTCTGCACCGTTGTGAATCTGGTTGACTCTGTGCTGCAACATGGTGGATTTCTTTATGGTGGCTTCATTTGATGGTGTTTATTTTATGCTTGGAAACCAGACTTAGTGACAGGGTTCAGGAAAAGTAAGCAAAGAAACCTCATGCTGAACATGAAATTGCAATTTTTTACGTTAACTGAGGGAGCTTTCAAAGACAGAGATGTAGAAATAGGCAGCCAGGGACCAGCGCCAGCCCGATAAGAAGTGAAGGCCACTTATATCAGTATCCTGAGAAGAAAGGCCACAAGGTGAACAAGTAAGATGGAGAAAAACACATTCAGAGGTAGGTCATGTGGCCATTTGAGAACAGGATGATGATGCAAGCCAACATATAGTGTTAGAGAGTACATCTCTTTGGGGACTGTGTCATAAAGGTATCAGCCATGACTGATGGTCAGCACCGTCATATATAATAAATAACCCCAAATCCTCTGTGGATGAACACAACAAAGATTTACTCATAGTCAATGCAGTGTTCGCAGCAGGCCCAGGAAGCTCTCCAGGGTAACTGCTATCCATATGGTGACCCAGTGATCTAGCTGAGATACTGGAATCTCCCCCAGTTAGAGATTAGGGGAAGCAGTCCTCTCTCAGATTGGAAGTGCGCATGCTGACTCTTCTAGCATTGGAGTGGACAGAAGTAGTCACATGACTTGGCCCAGGTGGAAGGAGGTGAGAAGGAGAGACCTCTGTGAGTATGAGTGGGCAGCAGAAAGGGAAATGACTACTGGTGGTACTAGATCAAGACTTTGTTTCCAGAGCTGTGAAGTATATTGCCCTATGCATATGTTATGTATATTGTGACGTTTACTGCCCTGCATCTGGCCTACCTCTTTTTTTTTTTTTTTTTTTTTTCGAGACAGGGTTTCTCTGTGTAGCTTTGCGCCTTTTCTGGGACTCACTTGGTAGCCCAGGCTGGCCTCGAACTCACAGAGATCCGCCTGGCTCTGCCTCCGGAGTGCTGGGATTAAAGGCATGCGCCACCAACCGCCCGGCCTGGCCTACCTCTTAACTTAGTTGGCTAACACATACTGATCTGATTTCAGGTTAAATAATTATTTGCTCCTTATTTAACTCTCCCTGTTAGACTATAAACTGCATCTCTAAGTCTGGCTTGCTTTCCAGTCCCTAACATATAAAGCAGCCGGTATCTAATCAGAGACATATTTGTAAATGAATCCCTACTTTACATCATAACAGATAGCATCTGGAATTTCCCTTTCTTATTATGTCAGTTTTTGCTTGAATGGCTATGGAAAAATCCAAAGCTATGATTTCACAGGTAGCAGATAAGGGAGTGAAAGACATTTATATGGCTTCTAGGGCATGGGTGCTATAGACAGTCAACATCTATTTTCTGACATTTGAGTTATTAACTCCTATTCTTCTGCCAGAAATATTAATAGTTAGAAAAACAGAGTCTTGCAATTATAGGATATTTAAATTTTTTCATTTTTTTCTTTTAAAAATATTTCTCTTAATTCTTTGAGAATTTCATAAGTTATTCTAAATATAGAATGCACGTATTATTTTTTAATGGAAAATATATTAACTATAAAATCTTAATGCAAGTATTCAAAACCCATTGTTTAAACCTCATTAATTCAATGCTCAAAATCATTGTGGTATTAAAGTTTTTCAAACTATCATTCTGGGGGCTGGAGAGATGCCTCACTTAGTAGAATCCTTGCCACACAGGCATAACAATTCAATTCGAGTTCAGATCCCCAGCACTCCAGGGGCATTCTGCACTTATAATCCCAGCACTGAGGAGGTAAAGGCTGGGGGGGCGGGGGGATCCCTGGAGCTTGCTGGCCAGCCTCCTAGACAATCATTGTGAGCCCCAGATTCATTGAGAGACCCTGCCTCTGACAATTTCCCTTTGACCTTCACACAATACACGTGCACATGCAGGAACATGTGTACGCACATCATTTTAAATGGCTATATAATTTTCCCTGTTATATTTAAAATCAGATGTTGAACCATTCCTAAATAGTTAAAGAGACGAGATTATTTTGACTACCTAAAAATTGCCGCAGTTAAATATTCTAATGCAGAAATACTTTTTTCCTGTATTTTAGGCTATGTTCTTGCAATACATCCATAGATGGAAAAAATGAAAGGTTGTAGACATTCATACAATCATAACACCACCACTCAGCAGATATGTGAACTCCTTAGGAATCACCCAATCTGCTTACTATTTTCCCAGTCAACAGTATGAAGTCTAAACTGCAGGATGTTAAAATTAGTCTTTTATGTAGCAATAAAAAAAATTAAAAACTAACTCCTCTATGCTCAACACAACCTCAGTGGATGGGACAGTGAAAACATGATCAGCATTTCCACGCTGCCTCATGCAGCAGGTGCTTAGCGTTCGAGAAACATCTGAACTCATCTGGAGCCCTGCGAGCTGCAAAACTGCTTCAGTGCATGGCTTTCCCCTGCAAATTTCCATGTTCGTTTTGGCTAAAGCGCTTGCTGAAATGATTCCTTCAATCGCCTTTTTCCCCCCTTTCCATATTGAGTAAATACGGCAGAAGCCTGCTCATAATAGAGTCTAGACACTACTCAACCCAACATTCTACTCTTTATTCATAACTGAAAGTTTCTGAATAATAAGGGTCGTTTTCTTTTGCTATTCTACCATCACGTTTTCCAACATTGCACACAGCTGGCTCGCTTTGCAGGTTCGAAGTGAAGCAGCCAAGTTCTTGTCCCTTCCCATGAGTCTTCACTGGTGAGGAACTTGACCGTGGTACGATCACTGGACAGTATAAGAGAGGAGGCGCCGGCTAAGCGATGGTCTCGGGTCCCATTGTCAAATATCCATCAACTTAAGATGACAAGCTACTCCGAGCCTCAAGGGCTTCTGGGGACTATGTACAGATAAATCACCAGGAATGGTACATCCACACATCCTAAGGATTCACAGTGATTTTTCAAAGCACATTAGGAAGTAGGGCAATTAATTATAATTATCCCCTTTGTTCAGAGGAGGAAGATAAAGCCAGTGAGCAGATAATTGCCTTGGCCAAGGTCATACTGTCCATAGTGAGGCTGCTGAGATGGGCCTCAGATTCAAGAACCGAGCACATAGAAATAGAATCTTCATCATACACCTGAGCAGATGGAATGGCGCTGAGTAAGCTGTTATTCCTGAGAATCAGTGAGATGTAAATAGGTGGAAATAAGAGCAGACAAGAGAATAGGAAATCAAATTATCCTTACAGGACGAGCCTCACAAATAATGACTACGCAGGAGACCTCGGTTCACTCGTGACAGGGAGAGAAAACGAACTGATGTGTCTGCCATATGCTGGCAGAAGACATGTGGAGGAAACAGCAGGCTGGTCTGAGCTGAAGGCACATTGCAGGAACTGACAGCCCAATTTCTTTTCCCATCAATTTCCACCCCACCCCCACCTCCATTCTACAAAGGACCTGCTGATAGAGACATCCAAAACTGCGCATCTCAGAAAAGGGTAGAATGCCACTCGGGACAGCAGAGCAGGAGAGGAAAAGGGTTTCCGATAGGATCTGGTTTTCAATCTGGAGAAGTGCAGGGTTGCAAATAATACCCGAGGGGGAGGCCTTAGAGATACTTGCTATTTAGAATGCAAAGTTCGTACTTGTTCACAAATGAGTACAGTTGTTAATTGTACATCTTTCTGCTTTCGAAATCAAGATTTATGTCCAAATGCACTGGTTTTAAGTTATCTGAGCAACGGGGTACATTCTGTTTGTTTAGCTTGATTTGACCATTATTGAATTCAAAATTAATGTGCTCCTACAACTGAAAGTAGGAATCCCTTTATTATTGACATAAACTATGACTCTTTACTGTCAGTATGAAAGTACACTTCCATGAATTGTGTACATAAAAAGTAACGGGTTGCAATGGGAGTAAGATTTCAATTTTACTCTTATTCCTAACTTGTAAGTCTTTGAAACACCACTCTTTCAATAGGGAAATGCAGGAGTTCGTGGCATTTTTTTTCTCCCTACCTCCCAGAATGACCTGAAGATAAAGTAAAGTAAGATTTAGGGACAATGAATCATTGTATTGTTGTAAACTGTTTGGGAAGGGAGTGTTGGTTGTATGGTTTCTGCTGTTTGTTGATGAGCCCTCTTTCTTGAGAAATCACCTGTGATGTGGAAACATGTCTGGTCCCCTTTAGTCCTTCTGTGAGTGTGCAGCAGTTAGATTGTGGCACACGGAACAGGAGCTGTCCCCTTAGACCAGACCCGACTGTGTTTGTTTGGGCGGAGCCTCCCATGTTTTGTTGTGATGGGTAGGCTGTGGTTAAGTGGGTGGGGGGCATGTTCACTGTTTGCTGGTGGTCATTTCAGCTCCCTGCAGCTTGGGTGTGCTCTTACAAGGAGCCTGAGCTTGGTGAGACAGATGATGTACATGCACGAAGGGGAGTTTATGGCTCACACATAAGCAATGAGGGATGACAAAAGCCTGGGACTCAGGATGAGGTTCCCCAGGGCTCAGGAAAGTACCCAGAGTATAGCGAAGCTTGCCTGCACAGGTCCACATGTGTCGTGCCCGATGATTCGGGAGAGCAGCCACATTGGGTTTCATACCCCAGAGGGATGCTAACTGAAGGTCAAAACACAGACGAACATCCTATTCCTTGGTGGGAACAGGAGTAGCTTTTAGTAATTGTAATAGCAGAGATGAAGTTTGAATTAGTAATGGCTGTTCACCCCAAGAAGGCACTGGCGACAGGCCAAACAATTCCAGCAAAGCCCACCTTGTGAGTGGGTGAGTTTATTGAGCTAATATTTTTGTTTTTTGTCTTTGTTTTTTTGTTTTTTAGACAGGGTTTCTCTGTGTAGCTTTGGTGCCTGTCCTGGATCTCGCTCTGTAGACTAGGCTGGCCTCGAACTCACAGAGATCCACCTGGTTCTGCCTCCTGAGTACTGGGATTAAAGGCGTGCATGCCACCACCGCCCGGCTTTATTGAGCTAATATTAATCCTGAGTGCATTACACACTCTGTGGAACATGCCTGAAGGGGTCACTTACAGGGGCACAAATGTCTCAAAGGCAGCTGCCTCGCTGCATGCTCACCCCAGCGTGAGCAACTTAGGACAGCTGCCTCCCTGGAGCTCCCTGCAGGGGTTGCAGGGAGCTCAGCTAGTCTGAGACTTCTCCCCAGCAACTGACTCTGCTCATCGAACCTCCAGGGCAGAACTGTGTTGATCTTGTCAATTTCAGGCGCTTACTCACACTTGGGTTTGGTTTGCTTCCAAAGCCTTGGTTAGACTCATTTACTTCCTGAGTCTTGGTGAAACTTCTTCCCTCCAAGAAAGAATATTTTGATTTTGAGAACATAAGTGCCAAACAATCTATTGTTCAAATGGTTTTGTTTCATCTTTCAAAACTCGATTGACTTAGTTCAGGAACAGGACCTGTTATTTTATCTCACGTGACCACTTCAAGGAGGGTGAAGTCGCATCTAGACTTCGAGGATTCAGAGGGTATCCAGTCGCCTTTTTTCTTGTCTCCTCCATCTTCCCATCGTCTTTAGTCTGACTTTAGCTTCTTGCACACAGCTAGATGTTTAAGTAACAGACAACAAAACGTCTCTGCTCCCAAGTTGAATACTTGGAGAGTTGGTTGCTTCTAAAATGATACAATATCCATGGACCGGTCTCCATCGCTAGCGGAGGAAGTTATGGTGATCAGCTTAGTCGGGTCTGTCTGGTTGCTCCGGCCCATTGCCGTAGCTGGGAAACAGGCCCAGATATGCTTATGAGGATTCTCAGATACGATTGTGAGGCTCTTCACACGTGGCTGCATGACTAAATAGAGGAGTGTTTTATGGAAGAGAGGGCCAGTCAATGTAGAGACAAAAAGGTGCCCACTGTTATATCTTAGGTATCTTTTATTTCTCCCATTGGGATCTTGCCAGACTAATTTAATAGTCAATTTTTACTTTGGTGTATGTACCAATGTGTTTGACCAAGGAAACACACCAGACGGCCATTGGTAATTTGCTCATAAATACTAGATTCTGTTCACGCTGCACCGAGATTAATCACCTGCCAATGCATACATGATTTCCTTAGTTCGGCGAAATTATTTATTAATCATCTTAACAAGGGAATTTTTGAAGGGTTAGAAATGAAGACATAATGACCATATTCTTCTTTTTAAGAGGATATTTATTTATATTAACAAGTGTCATTTTATAGAAAGACATTTTAACTTTTTTCAAATAAACCTGCATTAGATGATTTATAACAGAATTCTAGTAGCTATAAATCTTTCTTATATGAAGAAGCTTTGAAAATATAAAAACTATTAAAAAAATAGTTCTACTGGGTGGTGGCGCACGCCTTTAATCCCAGCACTTGAGAGGCAGAGACAGGCGGATCTCTGTGAGTTCGAGGCCAGCCTTGTCTACAAAGTGAGTTCCAGGACAGCCAGGGCTACACAGAGAAATCCTATCTTTGAAGCCAAACTTTCAGCAAGGACTGTTCACTGTTGACCCTCCTGTTGGAAGGAGGTTAAGATAACTGCTCCACTGCTTGGTTGATTCCGAAATGGGTGTGGGATCTGATACATGAAGGGATCGCATTTGCAAAAGCTTTTCTGAACCACGTCATGGAAGGTTGACTAACTGCACCTGTCACTAGCTGAAGGTCAGGTCAATGCTGAAGAGAGCCCAGTAGAGAGGTAATAAGGATGTGAGTTCCCACCGACATCATTAAGTCAGGAATTGATCACTCCCGATGCCCTTTCATTGACTAAGAATAGAGAACATAATGGACTTAAGTAGAATCAGAGTACCTGCAAATTACAGCTAAGAATTTCTAATACAAGGGTGAGACTGCAAAGCAGAAGTTCTATGCAACCCTTAGTGTGGATAGATCTTGTATAATATTTTCGGGCCCAGCCTTAATATTATACATCCCAGGGGCTCAGGAGAGAGAACTACTAACGGCGAGGACTATTTTCGGGAAATAGAATCTCAGCACACCGAGCTCTATAGTCCACTTGCTTTAATTCCTCTGGCATAACATCCTTTATACACAGCTTCAGTTCTGTTCTCGTGCCTAGCTCCTTTCTTGCCTGATTTCTCTCTACACTTATCTAAGTTCTATCTTAGTTTTCTCATCTAATTTCTGCCTCATCTAGGTCCTTTTCAGCTTGTTCTTACCCAGCTAGGACTTCCCCATCTGGCTCTTCCTCATTTTCCATCATGTTCCTCTAGTACTCTCTTCTAGCCCTTCAATCTAGTTCTTCCCCATCTCAGTTTGTTCCTCCCAAGTTCTTACCCGTCTAGTTCTTCCATTCTCTTTTCTCTTCTCCGTCCCGTGCTCTGGAAGTCCTGGTATATAAAGCCAGGCTTCCAGGGTCAAACAGAGGGGTGATAAGAATCACACTGAGAGGCAATAACCATTAATTATCATTTGCAACCCCAAAGGGAAGTGACCAATGGGGAAATGAATTAACTAAAGGCTAAATTCGGGTAATAGCTAAGAAGAGGGATCTTATGTGCTCCACTATTAAACTCTTAAATGTGATTAGTAGAAAATGTTAAGAATCTATAAGTTGCTAGGTCAATGGGAGAAAATAAAACTGTCTTCTTTTTTCCTGTGGCTCCTATCTGTCCAAGCTATCTGCCGTTTTTTCTGCAGGGTGGGGGAAAGTGTGCTCTGTCGCTAGGCAGCCTGTGTATAGCTAGATGCCTCTGGTGATAGTTAAAGGGAGATCTGGAACTAGAGGTAAGGTTTGGGAAAGGAGGAAGTAAGGCTTAATTGGCACATCCGCCAGGCCTTCTCAAACGAGTAGCCTGGATGCTTAAGTCTGTTCTTAGAGAGTATGGAGGTATCTCTGATAAGGTACTTTCCTCCATCTGGGAATGGACCTGGCCGGATGCTGCCAATGATGATAATTACAGGGAGGCTTGAACTGAGGTTCTGGCTGAGCATAGCTGTCAGCACAGAAGGTTATCTAAATATTCCTAGAAGTGATTAGGTAAGGAGTTAAAGGTCTATAAAGTTAGTAAGGCTGTATGAAAGAGGGTCTGAGCTGAATTGTGTAAAGCTATTACTTAACGTCCACCTGACCTAGGTAAATTCCTTGTGGAATTTACCTTAAATCAGGAGACTTTCATGTGGATTGTTATTACTGCTAGTCCTTGAAAGTGGCTAAGGGAGATATCTGATTCCAGAGAAAGCCTTTCCTGAGACTGTTCTCCAAAACCTGGAATGTGTATGTCCAGAGAGTGATCAGTCCACACTGTTAGCCCTTCTTAGGGAAAAGTCATTTGGGAAAACTACGAAGGCACACACGATTTTCATAACAGAAGACAGCTGATATATAACAAGCCAAGTAACACCAAAAACTCCTTGGAATTTGGCTTCCTCTGGAGGAAATCCTTGATCCCTCCAGGTAGTGACTTTGCCATAACCAGCTGAGTTCTTATGATAGATTCCTGCGGCCGCAGCACTCTGTGGGTGCTGATGGCAGGCACAGTCACTTCCCAGGGCCTTTCCACCCCACTGGTTTCCTCACAGCATGCCAGCCTCAAGGTAGTGGGACTTCCACTGAGGCTCAGGGCTCTAAGGGCATGTGTCCTGCAAGAAGCAGGAGGAAGCTGTGTGGGTTTTTTTTTTTTTTTTTTTTTTTTTTTTTT
>CABHPR010132399.1:12376-25141 GCA_902168415.1 Peromyscus melanophrys
TGTGTGTGTGTGTGTGTGTGTGTGTGTGTGTGTGTGTGTGTGTGTGTAGTATGCATAGATACACACAACTTTCTATATAAATGTATATATAAATTCATATATTTATTATATAAGTTTTTGTTTTGAGTGTGTGTGTATACAAGTATACACAGCCCTTGTTATTTTCTTTAACCAACTTTACTGAGGGCTGGGGAGATAGTTCAGATGGTAAAGAACACGCCATGTAAGCATGAGGACCCAGTATCCCAGTAAAAAGACAGCTTTGGAGACATATATTTATAATTCCAGTACTGGGGAGATGGAAAGTGTAGATGGAAACCTCCTGGGATTTGTTGCCATCTAGCCTAGCTTAATCTCAGAACCTCGGGCTCAAAGAAAGATCCTGTCTCAAAACAGAGACAAACAGGATGGATATGGCTACCAAGAAGTAATAGGCAAGGCTGACTTCTGGTTTCCACGCCAACATGTATATATGCACATGGGCACACATACACACTCGAAAATAAAAAAAGTTACTGAACCACAGTATACATTTGCTAAAAATGCACCTGTTTGAATAATAAAATTCAAAAAAGAAAGAAAGAAAGAAAAAAGTACAATTTAACCAAATATTGGCACAAACCTGTGATCTTAGCCTTGGGGTGTCTGAGGCTGGAGGATCATGAGTTTAAGGTCAGCCTGGGCTACATGGTGAGATCCTTTTCCTTGTTGGTTTTTTAAATCATATAGTTCAAACAGTTTTGAAGCCCATGTAACCGGAAACACATTCAAGATACCAGACATTCCCATCTCCACAGAAAGTTCCCTTTGTAATCCATCTCCCCCTTTAACCTCACCCTCGCCCCACACTCATCTGCTCCTGGGAGCTGCAGACTGGTCTCAGCAGTTCTGGAGTTTCCCGGTACATGCCAATGTTTTTGGTGTGCCCTTCTGTGTCTGGCTCCTTTTTCTCAGCACGTGATCTGTGAGATTCTTTGAAGACATTGCATGCCTCAAGGGTTCCTTCTTATGCTGCTGAGCTGTGGTCTGTCGTTTGGATCCACCACAGTTTGTTCGTCCATTTGCTTACAGATAATATTTGGGTGGATCCAGCTTGGGGTTATTGAAAATAACACTGCTGTAAATAGGGTGCGCTAATGTTTTGTGGGCTTTATTTTCTTTGTCATAAGTGCCTGGGACTGGAAGTGACAGTCATATGGAAATGAAAACAGCTTTGGAAACCAGGAAACTGTTAAGTGGTTCTACCATCTTGTGTTCCTGCTGGCTTCCTCGCTAGTGTTCACTGCGGTCAGCTAGGATGTGTTTTTATAGCCAGGTTTGCAGCGTTTTGTGGTATATGCAAATGGACTTAGAGAACGTTGCATTACCCAGCTCCACTCAGTCCACAATTCCAGTGGTAGGACCAATGGACCTGCTGGACAGAGATTGGTTCTGTCTAAATCCATTCATCACCTTGCCAGGTTCCAGGTTCTGCCCTTTCATAACTCCTACAGCAGGTGAATATGTCCATTTATGCATTCCAGAAGATGGATGTCGTTGTAGTTATATTTAGAAATAGTGGGAAAGGCTGGGGAAGGCAGAGGCAGGCAGACCTCTGGGAGTTAAAGACCGATCTGGTCTACTTAGTGAGTTCCAGGCCAGCCAGAGCTACATAGTGAGACCTTGTCTCAAAACAAAAAGTGTGGGGGGGGGGCAGGGAATGCATTCTCATTATCAAAACTGAATAGACTCCTGATTCTAGGGTAAGGATTGAAGAGAGGAAGGTGGCTGCGGCATCTTGTAATGTCAGTAAGTAAAGGAGAAGCACTCAGTCAGGCACCCACCTCACAGCGACGGGAGCCAAAGGATAGCACTCCAAAGGCTACCGTGCGAGGCTGGAGCGGCAAGATAAAGCAGTATTGCATAGTATGGGATTAATGATTGAGTGAATAAATATGAGCGAGAGAGCAGAGGCAAATCTCCCCCGAGGAAGATTTTAAGTAATTGCTGCAGGTATCCTCAAGGGGTTCAGTTAAGTCCCTACTCCAGGGAGGGCTGCCCTCAGCGACTTCCTTCCAGAGCAAGCCACAAGGAAGGGGCAAAGTAACACTCCACAGAGAAAGCCAAGGAGCAGTGCCCAGGCATCAAGGGTAGTGCCAAGGAAAGACGCTGGTAGACTATGCCCTTGAGGACAGTGATAGTAGTCTCTGCAGTTTCTACCCCCAACACACAGCCCCAGCTGAGCCGTGAGAAAGGTCCCGATTGAGGAGCATGTAACAGAATACCTGACTGGTACTCTCAGAACTGTTAAGAGTCTGGGACTGGAGAGATGACTCAGTGCTTAAGAGAACTTGCTCCTCTTGCAGAGGAACCAAGTTCAGTTCCCAGCACCCACATAGTGCTTCACAACCATTCATAACTCCAGTTCCAGGAGATCTTACACCCCCTCCCTTCTGATCTCTTCAGGCACCATGCCTGTACATAGTGTATGTACTACATACATGCAAGCAAAACTCATACACATAAAATCAGTCAATCAATCTTTAAAAAAAACAACAACCTGTCAAGTTCCAACAGGCAGCACTAATTGGACAAAATAAAGGAGAAGACATGCAAGGAAAGGGTGTTCTGGGGGTGCCTGGAGAACTGGGTGTTCCTGGATGAGAGGGGAGTTGGGATGCATGTGATCAGAAAGCATTCTTGATATGTATGAAATTGTCAAAGAATAAGTCAAAGGTCATAGAAACCAGGAAAGTCTGAGAAAATGTCTCAGCCAAGAGATGCCTAATGGCGACAAGAGGAGACACCATGACTAAATAAATACAATGTGGTGTCCTGGAAAGGGAGGAGAAGTGGAAACTAGGGGCATTTGAAGGAAGTGTGGACTTTGCTTAAGTTAATAATGTGTCAGTGATTCAGGCTCATGCCTTAAATGCTTGAGGCCATGGCTTGATCCTTCCTCAGCACTGCAAAATAAATAGTAATCATGATGGACCAGGCCAAGCTCACTAACTGTAGTGAATGAGCCCTGTTGTGTCCTTCACAGCTCTAGGCATTGACAGCTAGGGTGGTAAGGGAACAAAGAGGCAGGTACACAGGCACAGGAAAGCTGGGGTCAAATGGACTGACTGTCCTCTAATGGAGGAGTCCAAGTACCCTGGACGCTCAGCATGTTTATTACACACAATCGAACAAGGAGGCGGGGTTATTATACACAATTGAACAAGGAGGCGGGGTTATTACACACAGCTGAACAAGGAGGCGGGGTTATTATACACAGCTGGGGAGCAGTCTTCAGGCTGCAAACATCGTGGGGGTGGGGAGAAAGCTACAGTGGACATTTTCTGTACACACTACCAAATTCAAATTCACACCTGAGGATGGCTTTGTCAATTTCCCATGGGTCTGACGCATTGTCCTTCACATGGCCGGCTCCTATCAACAACACACACATCCACTCAGGACATCATCATTCTCTCCCCAAAGAACTCTACTCAGACAAGGCATTAGTAATGGGGAAGTGGTGTATGAGAGTTCTCTGTGTTATGTTCACAACTTTTTAGTACACTTAAAACTGGTCAGAAATAAATATGTTATTCAGTTTCCTTTTCCTTCTAATAGTAAACTGTCTAAATAAAGTACAGTGCCTTCGTTGGAATATACCACAGCCTTTAAAGTAGATGTGATAAATGTTTATGTGTGGTATAGAAAGGTATTCTCAAAATATTGTTAAAGTTTTTAAAATCAGTAATAAAATAGTTTCCATTTAGTAAGTAAATATACATGAAGGAAAAGAATACAAGGCTATCAAACATGTTCAATGAGGCGTTCTGTAGGTAGGATGGTGTGTGTGTGTGTGTGTGTGTGTGTGTGTGTGTGTGTGTGTGTAGAGGCCAAAGGGCACCCTCAGGTGTTGCTTCTCAGTTACCACCCTCCTTGTTTATTGAAATAGGATCTCTCCCTGAGTCTCACTTGGAGCTTACTGAGTATGCTAGGCTGGCCCAAAGCTCCACCTGTCTCCAGCCTCCAGCACAGGGATCACTAGTGTGTCTTCACATCTGGTTTGCTTTTGTTTTGTTTTTATGTGGGCTCAGGCTCTGGGCATCAAACTCAGGTATACTATATTTACATTGCAAGAACTTTACCAAATACCTATCTTTCTAGTACCCAGTAGAAATTGTTTTCTCTTTTATTCTTTTTTTGTTGTTGTTGTTGTTTTTGTTTTTGTTTTTGTTTTTGTTTTTCGAGACAGGGTTTCTTTGTGCAGCTTTGGAGCCTGTCCTGGAACTCACTCCATAGCCCAGGCTGGCCTCTAACTCACAGAGATCCACCTGCCTCTGCCTCCCGAATGCTGGGATTAAAGGTGTATGCCACCACCGCCCGGACTCTCCTTTATTCTTTTAAAAGTTTGTTCATATGTGTGAATATGTACACACAAATGCAGGTGCCTGTGGAGGCCAGAAGAGGGTGTCTGATGCCCTGGAGGTACAGTTACAGTCACCCAATGTGGATGCTGGGGATTGAGCTTGGGTCCTTTAGAAAAGTAGCAAGTGTTCTTAACCATTGAGCCATCTCTCCAACCCAGGAGAATTTCTAATTGTTACTTTGTTCTTCAATCTGCTGACCTTTGTTTTTTCACTTTTCTCTGATGTCTTAGTATAATATGGATGACGTGGTAGGCAATTCTAATGTGAATTTAAATGACTGGATAATTCCCTTTCATGGAGGGGAGGGGGGGGCACGTGCACACGGTAGCAAGTGCTCATAACTGCTGAGTTATTTCTGTAGCCCTATGTTTGACCCTTTTTTTTTTTAAAAAAAAATAAGGTTTTGTGGGGCTGGAGAGATAGATCAGATGGTTCTAAGCACTTACTGCCCTTGCAGCAGACTTGGGTTCAATTTCTAGCACCTACATGGTGGCTCAAGCCTTCTGTATCTTCAGGTCTAGGGGACTCGACGCCCTCTTCTGATCTCTTTGGGAACAGGCATGCATGTGCACATACTTTGATGTAGGCAGAACACTTCTTTTTTGTTTGTTTGTTTGTTTGTTTTTCAAGACAGGGTTTCTCTGTAACTTTGGTGCCTTTCCTGGAACTCACCCTGTAGCCCAGGCTGGCCTTGAACTCACAGAGATCCGCCTGGCTCTGTCTCCCGAGTGCTGGGATTAAAGGTGTGCGCCACCCCCGCCGCCTGGCTCAGCAGAACACTTCTACACATAAAATAAAACAAATAGGGCCTGGAAAGATGGCTCAGTGGTTAAAAGCACTGGCTGCTCTTCCAGAGGTCTTAGGTTCAATTCCCAGCACCCACATGGCAGTTCACAACTGTCTGTAACTCCAGTTCCAGGAAATCCAACACCTTCACACAGACATACATGCAGGCAAAACACCAATGCAGATGAAATAAAAAGAAGAAAACATTTAACAAATAAAAAATAAAAAAATAAATTTAAAAAAGAGGTTTGTGTTTAATGTCAATAGGGTTCAAAAACATTGGAGTTATAGAGGCTGGAAATGAAGCTCAGTGGTAGAGAGTTTTTCTAGCATGTGTAAGGCTATCCTGGGTTTGATCAAGGGGAGGAAGAGGAGGAGGAGGAGGTCACAAACATTATGACATTGAGTGGTACTGCTTTGGCAGCCTGAAGGAGTGAAGGGGTCAAAAAGAGCACCTTGAAGTTTGAAACTGTGAGAAGCCAAGAGAGGTCACTGGGGAGGGTACAACCTTAGTTACAGTAGAGATACCAGGATTTGAAAGGATCATGGAGAGAAGCTGGAGTCCCTGAAGGGAGCCCAGGAGAGGCTATTGGTGATGATACCGTCTCAGATGCAGGTGGACCCCAGGATATTGGGGGTGCCAGGACTATGAGATGACCACCAAGGATAGTGGCAGGTGTGGAGTGGAGCTGGCCTGAGCCTACAAGACAGCTGCGTGTGCTACAGAGGGCAGAGCCAGAAAAGTGAAGTTTCCTAAGCCCTTTGGAACCCAGAAGATCATGAGTGAGTTCCAACACTGTACACTGAACTGTTTATGGTGTTGGATTTTGGTTTTGCTTTGATCTAATTGTAACTGTACACTGGTTCTTCCCTCTTGAAATAAGAAAATATATGTTAATTTTGATTTTACAGAAGCCCATAGTTGAGAGACTTTAGGTGTTTTAAAGAGACTAAACTCCCCCCCCCCCCCCAGACAGAGTTTCTCTGTGTAGCTTTGGAGCCTGTCCTGGAACTCACTCTGTAGCCCAGGCTGGCCTCGAACTCACAGAGATCCTCCTGCCTCTGCCTCCCGAGTGCTGGGATTAAAGGCATACGCCACCAATGCCCGGCAAGACTAAACTTTTTAAGTGTTGGAATTTTTTTTTGTTTTGTTTTTTTGGTTTTTTTCGAGACAGGGTTTCTCTGTGTAGCTTTGCGCCTTTCCTGGAGCTCACTTGGTAGCCCAGGCTGGCCTCGAACTCACAGAGATCCGCCTGGCTCTGCCTCCCGAGTGCTGGGATTAAAGGCAAGTGTTGGAATTTTTAAAGACTGGGACTTTTTAAAAGTTGGAATATATTTTATGATAGTGACATTAACATGAAATCTTTGAAGTTAACAAGAAAGGAAAGGTTATGATTTAATAGTGATATATTGATGTGTCAAGCTGACAAGGAGTTGATTGTGTTGATAAGTTTTTCTGTTTTAAAATATTTATTGTTTTTACTTTTTGAATTAAAACATAATGACATCTTCTACTTCCCTATCTTCTCTCCAACCCCTCCCATTTACTCCCCTTGCTCCCTCTCAAATTCATGTCCTCTTTTTTAATTGTTATGTATTCTTTTTATATATATATATATATAATCCAAAATATGTACATACAATGTACTCAGTCCATATAATGTTGCTTGTATGAACATGACTTCCGGGCTGATCACTTGGTATTGGATAACCGATTAGGGAGCTCACTTCTGGGGAAGACCATCTTTCCAGCTCTCAGTGTTCATTAGCTGCCTGTAGTTCTTTGTCTGGGGTTGGGTGCTGGTTGGTTTTTGTCAACTTGACACAAGCTAAAGTCACCTTGGAAGATGGAATCTCAATTGAGAAAATGCCTCCATCAGAATGCCTATGACAAATCGGTGAGGCATTTTCTTGATTGATGATTGATGTGGGGGGCCCAGCCCACTGAGGGTTATGCTACCCCTGGGCAGGTGGTTCTGGGTAGTTTAAAAAAAATCAAGCTAAGGGCTGGGCAGTAGTAGCACACGCCTTTAATCCTAGCACTCTGGAAGACAGAGCCAGGGCTACACAGAGGAAAAAAAAATAGGCAAGGGTCAAGTCAGTAAGTAGCACCTCCTTGGCCACTGTTCTAATTCCTGCCTCCATGTTTGTGCTTGTGTTCCTGCTCTAACTTCCCTTTGTGATGAACTATGAGCTGTAAAATGAAATGAAGCCTTTCCTCCCCAAGTTTGTTCTGGTTGTGATTTTTACTGCCATAGAAAGCATAACCAGGATGGATAGACAGGCAGACAGACAGCTAGAGATACTCTGAAATGTGATTAAGAGTTAAAGATCATGCCTGGCGCGGTGACACACTCCCTAAATCCTCTCACTCAAGAGGCAGAAGCAGGTAGAGCTCTGTGAGTCCAAGGGTTGGCTGGCCTGCAAAGTAAGGCCAGGCTGTCGGGGCTACACAGTGAGACCCTGTCTCAAAACAAACAAACAAAGAAGAAGAGTTACGAATAGGGGCTGGGGAGATGGCTCATGGGTGTGAGCTCTTCCTGAGCAAGCTTGGAGACTTGAATTGAACTCCTTAGCATGCGTGTGAAAAGCCAAGAGGAGGTGAAAACAGCCGCTCAGTAAAATGTGGGTCAGACTCTCACAGAGTTCCACCTACGTCCCTTCCTAGCCACATACTACCATTGTAAATTTGTCCGCAACCTGTTTAAGTGGACTTACATGTAAGCCAGAGCCTTGGCCGCTTATTTCCAATATCACATCGGATCCTTCATAGAAGATCGCCTTCTGTTGGAGTGTCTACTTTGCTTTTCTAAGACTGTGATAAAACACTAACTGAAACCAACTCGGGGAAGCAAGTGTTTATTTGGCTTACACGTTACAATCCATTATCAAGGAAAGCTAGTGCGGAGCTCAAGGCGGAAACTGGAGGCAGAGGCCGTGGAAACTGCTGCTTACTGGCTTGCTTCCTCTGCTCCTGCTCAACCTGGTTCCTTTTTTCTTTTCTTTTCTCTTTTTTTATTTAACATAATTTCTTTATTGAATCTTTGGGAAGTTCACATCATGCACCCTAATTCTGCTCACCTCCATATTCTCCCCTCACCCCTGCAGTGTCCCCCCAAAAGAAAATAAAATCAGCCTAAACAAAGCAAGCAAGCAAACAAACCACAAAAGAAAACAAGCAGAAAACAAAAAACCCTATCTCCGTTCCTCCATCGTTCCCGCCTCTCCAACACCTCTTCATTTGTTCTGGTGGCACTGGGAGCCTCCGTGTCACACAGTGTACCCTTTTTCTCAATCAGCTTTTCTAGCAAATGTTTATTGCAATGGTCTGGCTCAAGGCCTCTGGCTTCTGGTACACCATCATCACTGGATCCTCACTGGAACTCTTCTGGAATATCCCTTAGATCCTGGGCGTATGGGTGCAGAGGGCCAGTCCCTTCACAAGCTCCATCAGGTCCTAGATGGGGTAGCTGTCAGGGCAGGTCAGCCCAGGCTAGGGGTCTGCGTGGTAGTTGAGGGGGTCAGTCCAGGCCACTGCCCCACCCCCATGCCCATACCATCAGGGTCAATTCTCTCTTGCTTGTGGTGAGGGGTGGAGCCATCTCTCCTGAGTGAGGAGGTGGGGTGGGGTGAGGCCAGCTCTCTTGCTTCAGTGTCCAGTGAGGGACAGGACCAGCTATCCTAGGGTCAGCAAAGGGCAGGGCTGGCTCAGCATGGCCCTCTGATTTCATCACGCATGGTTCCTATGGTCCCCTGAGGTGACACAGGCCGCAGACATCAACACAGACCCCAGCTACACAGGACCACAGACCCAGACATGGCCCTTGGGAGCAGCTTGGTTCTGGGTAGAAGCACAGGCCACTCAGATCAGGATGTCTCTGGTGGCAACACCCTCCACCTCCCAACAAGTCCACAGGTTGTGCCCCAACCCAGGGCTTCCGTGTAACCTTTGGTGGCAACTCAGGTCTTGGACTTCAACACAGACTCTGGCTGGGGTAGGACCATGGACCCAGACATGGTCCTTGGCTGCAGCTGGTTCTGGATGTCACCATTGTTCCAGGTGGCAATGCAGGCCACTCAGATCCACACATCGTGGCCCTTGAACACTAACATGGCCCCAGATCTCGGGCATCCGTATGGCCTTCAATGGTAACAGGTGTAAGCATTACAGCTCAAATGGAAAGGGATCCTGGCAGTCGGGATCCAAGGAGTACCACAAAGTCACCATAAGCGTAGCAGCTAACAATGCTGCTCCAGGAAAAGGTTTCCCCAATGTAACAACTCTGCCCAGACAGGGGAGAGTTTCCCCCTCGAAGTTGTTACACTTCTTCCCTCGGAAACTTCTGCTCAGGTCCCTCGGAAACTTCTGCTCAGGTCCCTCAGAATGTAACAACTCTGCTCGGCTAGGGGAAGGTTTCCCAAGAGAAAGTGTTACAGTTCTGCTCCGCTCTGGTGAAAGATGTTACTTCTTTGCTCTGCTCCATCTGCCTAAAGGTCTCACCCAAACCTCATTCAAGAGATTTATTGGGAGGGAGGAATTGGCTGCCTCTGCCAGGGTGGAAAGAGGCAGCAGCAAATTGAATAGGCACAGGGCTTATATAGGGCTTCTCAGGGGTACAGTTTTTCCAGAATGGAGATTTTCAGAGTGGGAATTGGTCAGATTTCAATCCTTGAGCTTGGGCAATCTCGGAGATTGGCTGGATTTTGTGCTCAGGGATTGGTTGGTTTTCCTGCTCAGGGATTGGTTGGTTTTCCTGCTCAGGGATTGGTTGGTTTTCCTGCTCAGGGATTGGTTGGTTTTTGTACTGAGTTGATCAGGGGCAAATATGTTTCTTTGGCTCTGGTTTCAGGGCCAGGGTGTGTTTCTTTGGCTGGTCCTTTTACCTTACAACAGGAACCTTGAACATCAACACAAACACGGCCCTCGGCTCCAGCTCTGGCCCAGATGTCACTATGGCTTCAGGCAGCAGCTCAGGCCACTCAGTTCTGCATGGCCCTGGATGCAGCATGGCCCTTGGCCACCAACATGGAGGCAGGTGGCTGGCCTGACCTGAGGCATCCACACAGCCCTGGGTGGTAACATGGGCCACAGAGTTCAACACAGACCCCAGTAGGACCTTTGACCCAGACATCACCATGGCCCCAGGTGGTGGCTCCGGCCCCAGTAGCAGCACGGCCCTCAGACATCAACACTGTCCCAGGTGGTGGCCCAGATCCTGGGAATCCTCATGGCAACAAGAGCCAGACATCAACACAGACCTTGGCTGCTATAGGGCCACAGACCCAGACGTTGCCCTCGGCAGTAGCCTGGACCTGGTTGACAGCATGCCTCCAGGTGACAGCACAGGCCACTCAGATCTGTATGGCCCCGGCTGCAGCATGGTCCTCAGACTCCAACAAGGCCACAGGTTTCGGCCCAGACCCCGGGGGCTTCCACGTGGCCTCTGGTGGCAACATGGGCCACAGAGTTTAACACAGACCCTGGCTGCGGTAGGACCACAGACAAAGACATGGTCCTTAGCAGCAGCTCGGGTCTGGATGTCGCCTCGGCCTCAGGTGGAAGCCCAGATCCCAGGAATCAGCATGGCCCTCGATAGCAATGGGAGCCACAGACATCAGACATGGCCCTCGGCTGCAGCCCCGGTCCGGACATCACCATGGCACCAGTTAGCAGTATGTGCCACTTAGATCTATATGACCCCAGATGTAGCATGGCTCTTGGGCACCCACGTGGTCCCAGGTGGCTGATCAGACCCCGGCAACGACAGGGCCCTCAGTTGCAACAGAAGCCCCAGACTTCGACTCAGATCCTGCAGCCTGGTTTCTTAGACAGCCCAGGACCACGTGGCCAGGAGTGGCACTGTCCACAGTGGGTCAGGTCACATCTACCAGCCATCAAGAAAATATTCACAGACCGATCTGCTGGAGGCAGTTCCCCAGCTATGTCCTCTCTTTCCTGGTTACTCTAGCTTATGCCAACTTGACCAAAAATAGGCGGCACAGCAGGTGGCAAGCATCTCTAGCCAGTGTAGTGTGGCTTTCTCTTTAGTTTAAAGACTTCATTTTGGAAAAAAAAAGTACAAAAAACACATAGTTCATTAATAAATTTTGTTTTGAAAATGCAAGCTAGGGCTGAGGAGATGGCTCAGTGGGGGAAGGGCTTGTGGCAAAGGCATGAGAAACTGATTTTGAGTCCCCAGAACTTTTACGTCAAGCTGGATGCAGTAGTGCACATCTCTATGGAAGGGGGAGATGGAAGAATTCCTGAAGCTTGGGGGCCAGCTAGCCGAATGTACACAGTAACAGACGAGATCCCCTGTGTCAAATAAGGTAGGAAGTGAGGACCAACACTTGAGGTTGTCCTCTGACCTCCATGAGTGTGCCATGATGCATGCACACTTGCACTTACACACATAAAAACACATGTGCACACACAAAGACAAAAACGAGTGCCAAGCATCCCCAAGTACTCAGAGTAAAAGTGAGCCTACTTTCACGCACACCCCCAGCCCTAAGCCGCTTCCCCATGCTAATCACGGGGAACAGTTTGCTAGGTGCTCCAGCTTCTGGGCATTTTTCTAAATACGCAAATCCGTAGGTTTTCTAATGTGTACCAATAGGGCTTCCCTGTATGTATTGGTCTGCAACTTATTTCTTCACCGCAGTGGCCCGGGCAGGTTTCCATTTAATTACGTAGACATTTGCATCCAGGCTTTTAAACGTCGACCCACTAGTCAATATTAGCGCCACAGTTTTCTCTCTCCCAGTAGACATTAGTGATATTAGCAGTTTTCATTCTTATAAACTGTGCTGCAGCCAACGGTATTGTAATCTCAACCTTGTGTGAATACCTCCAGAGGACAGATACCTACAAGACAAATCCCTGAGCTAAAGAGTTTCTGTCATTGCGTTTGAAGACACGCTACCAGGACAACCTCAAAAGCTGGCCCATTGCTCTTCTACCAACAGGATGTGAGAACAACCCTTTCCCCCTCCTTGCCCACACTGGACATTATTAACCTTTAACAAATTCTGTCCATTTATTTATGTGTTTGTGGACACGTGCTGCTGTTCATGTGGAGCTGAGAGGAAAACTTGAGGGAGTCAGCTCTCTCTCTCTCCTTCTACCCTGTGGGTCCTGGGGACTAGAACTCATTGGTGGCAATCACCTTCACCCACTGAGCCATTTCTCTGACCCCTGGATATTATTACTCTTGAAAATCTTTACCATCTGGTAATTGAATATCGGTAACTTAGTGTTTAGCATTTCTCTGACAATTAGTAAGATTCAGTAATTGGTGTCTTGTTTGTTTGTTTGTTTTGTTTTTAGTTCCTCCTGTCACGTCACCTCAGAAATTGTTAACACGCTTTCTAATACATTTCCTTTCCTCAGCTTCTGAAAAAACCTTCATCACACCCTTGGCTTTGCTTCTAGACCCGGCTACTGTTAATGAATTGCCAGAATGGTCTCCTCCTTGTTCTCCTTTTATTTTTTATTTTAAAAATATTTTATTTTTATTTATGTGTATGTGTGTGTGTGTGTGTGTGTGTGTGTGTGTGTGTGTGTGTGTGT
>CABHPR010132400.1:0-14618 GCA_902168415.1 Peromyscus melanophrys
ATACAACCTCAAAACCCACTACCATGACACACTTCCTCAGCAAGACCACACTCCCAAACACTGCCATCATTTGGGACCAAGTGTCCAAATGCCCAAGACCACGGGGACGATGTCATTCAAACCCCCACAAGCAGCAAATACTCCAAGCTGCGGTCCCTCTAGCCCCTTATGTGAGTTTTAGAGTATGAGATGTTCGAATGTCCCCCCCGACTCGGGCATTTGAACACTTGGTCTGCAGTTGGCGGCACTGATTGGGAAAGTTTGGACAGTGCAGCCTTGCTGGAGGAAGCCCATCGCCAGGGACAGGCTTTGAAGTGGGAAGCCTCACCTACTTCCAGTTTGCTGTCTCTGCTTTGTACTTTTGGTTCAAGACGTGAGCTCTCAGCTTCCTGGCCCTTCCTCCATGCCCCCCATCATGATGGGATTCTTATCCCTCTGGAACCCTAAGCCAAAATAAACTCTTATTTATATAAGTTGCCTTGGTCATGGTGTATTTTTGTTTATTTGATTGGTTTCAAGACAGGGTTTCTTTGTGTAGTCTTGGCTGTCCTGGAACTCACTCTGTAGACCAGGCTGGCTTTGAACTCAGAGATCCGCCTGTCTCTGCCTCCTGAGCGCTGGGATTAAAGGCATATACCACAACCCAGCTGGTCATGGAGTTTTATCACAGCAGTAGAAAAGTAACTAATATAGAATATTAAGCTTAATTTTTACATTCTTGTTCATTATGCATGATCAAGGCATGGAACACAGCTAGCTCCCGTTAAGCCGCCTCATCTTGTCTGTGGTCAACACTCACTGTTGTTGTTTTCTATGGTTGTGATAAACAACTGTGAACTTAGCTACTTAAAAAACGACACCCATCAATTATGTCACGGTTCTGTGTGAAAAGTCCCAGCAGCTCAGCTAGTTGGCAAGCTCTCCTTGGCTGGCCCAGCTCTTGCCTCATCGCTGTAGGACAGAAGGCATTTCCGGTTCACGCTGTGGACAGAATTCATTTCCTTCCAGCTTCCCAGAGCATGCCTGTTCATGTGTTCTCTCGCTCTACACTTCCTGACTGCCACATCTCTTCCACCTTTAGACACAGAAAGGTCCCACCCAGGTGACTCCTTTCTCCTAAGGTCACAGCTGCAATTCTATCTGCAGAGTCCCTGTGCCTGGTGCAGTCATCAGTGACCCTCGCTGCAGGCTCCTGGGCACCCAGGCTGGACAGTCTTCACTACAGTGTTGGCTGAGGATTTCGGGGTGCTCCCAGACACACGGCTCCTCTCCCTGATCTGGCTGCTGCATGGACTTATGACTCTGTAAAGCAGGAATTGGGTGGAGTGGGGTTGAGGGGTCCGTGAACACACTGTACGCAGTCCTTAGTAAGCTGCCTTGCTCATCACTCTGAGGTCACGACAGTCTTTGGTGCATGGGTGCTGCCCCAGTTGGGAACACTGCTTCTTCTCAGTGTTCTCCCCAGGGAAATCCACACTGCCTTTGTTACCAGCTCTCACCAGTCTTCACAGTGGAGCTCCATGGCCTGTGGAACTGGTGTGGGGGAGGAATTTGGAAACATCTGGAAGCTAGTAAAGCCCTAGAATGGCATCCCTAGGGCTTGCCGGGTCATTCTGGGGTGAGCTGAGAAAGCTGGTGGCGGCAGTGACAGTGAAGGTAGGCCTCACTTCATGAGGTTTCAGGTGGACCTGAGGACTCTGGGGAATGCAGCGTACAGGGTGTTCATGTTACGCCTGCAGAGACAATATTGAGTATATCCACGGTCCACTCTAATACTCCTTTTGCCCGTGTTTCTTATTGGCTGTACCAATTCTTTCTCCTTATCCACAGACAAGATATTTGTGAGAAACACGTAGCAGATATCTTCTCTCACAGTGTGGCTTTAGGCATGTGTCAGGTCCAAAAGAAACTCCGGACAAACTGCTAACTGTGGTGCCTATTACCACACCAAGGCACATGCCAGCCTCACTCAGTACCTGTGGCTCCTCTCAGCTCTTCTTACCCCAGCCCCTCCCCTAAACTTCTCCAACCCCTGGACTTTCCTTTTCCCAGCCTCTCACTCCTATACAACCCTGCCATTTCGGCACCGTCTTTACTCTCAGCTCTCTCCTGGTTCTCATGCCTCCCCACCCACCATGGCCCAGCTCATTTATGGGCCATGTTCAGTCCACTACTTTCTCTGCCTGCTCTGCACTCTTCCAGATGCCTCTGGCTGTGCTCTCCCTCATATTTACAAGAAAAACTTTCTCCACAAACATACCTTAGAGTGGTCATGTCCTCATTGTATACAGCATTATAACTTAAAGTTGGCCCCTAAGCATCCGTTTTTACTTATATATAACCTTTTACACATATATATCCCATAATATCTTTAACTATCAGCTTCCGTTTCTAAGAGCATTCACACTGCCACGCCCCAGTCAGTACCTACTGCTCATCTCCAGATCTTTCTTTTGCAAGCTGAAACTCCGCCCTGAGACAGTAACCCATCTCCCATCTCCACCAGCTCCTAGCAACCTTTGCTTTTTGTGATCAGCCTCCTTTAAGTAGAGAAGGCTCGTCACATCTTTGTTTTGGAGAGGGAGGGGAATCAGTAAGTCAGACATTTTAAGTGTGTAAACGAGACGTACACTAATCTACTTGGCGTCTCTCTTCCCTGTTTGTCTATCTGCTGGGGATCCGTCTGACTCCTGGTCCCTCAAATCCACGTTGAAGCATGCATTAGAATTCTCTTCTTTAGGTTGGATGACACTGCCTCCTTAGGCCTCATCCAGAACATCACAGGACACAGGGGAGTCCCCACTCTAGCTACCGTGAATAGGGCTGCAGTCTATTGGTCTTCGAGTACCTTTCTGTGTGCTAGCCTACTCTCTGTCACTGTAGGATAGGTTCTCTCTTACCACACAGTCCTGAGGCTGCACACTTTATGAAGAGTTTTATGTAGCTCATAGTTTTGAGGGTCACGTGCCTAGCATTGATTTCGCTGTATGAGGACTTCCGAGTAGATGACGTCACTGTGAGAGTATGTGCAAGACGGACTAATCCCACCATAAGACAAGCCAGAGAGGGATCTGAAGAGGGGCCGTAATGGTGGTCACAGGCTTCATCTCCTGAAGGTGCCACCATCTTGTAACATTGTCACCTCCCTACACCTGGGCCGCCACCTACTCTGGGGAGCCTTTCTCCTCAGATAATGAGTGCTTCCGGTAAATGTTCTCACAGACTTCCCAGAGGAACAGCTCTTTGTTGATTCTAGATCCAATTGAACTGACAACCAAGACTAAGCTGCAAAGGAGACAACTCATCAGCATGTTTTCTGAATTTTTAAAACTGTCTTTCACTGCTCTTTTATTTTGCATTTTCCTAATGCTTAGAGGTATTGGACACCTTCTTTGGTGCCATTTACCACAGGTTTATCTCTGGAGAAATGTCTGTTCCTAGTCCTTTGCCCCTTAAATTAGGCTGGTTGGCTCCGCATGGCTGAGTTAATTTGTTGTTTTGTTTTGTTTTGTTTGTTTTTGTGTAGACCTTGTGTGGTAGTTTGAATATAATTGGCCCCCATAAGCTCATAGGAAATGACACTATTAGGAGGTATGGCTTTGTTGGAGTAGATATGGCCTTATTGGAGGAAGTGTGCTACTGTGGAGGTGGATTTTGAGGTCTCATATATGCTCAAGCCACATCCAGTGTTTCAGTTCACTTCCTGTTGTCTGCAGCTCAAGATGTGGAACTCTCAGCTCCTTCTCCAGCACCACATCTGCCTGAATGCCGCCATGTCCACCATGATGATAATGGACTAAACCTCTGAAACTGTAAGCCACACCATTACATGTTTTCCACAGCAATAGAAACCCTAACTAAGACAGCTTGTGTTGGCTGGCTTTTTTTTCCCTCCACGGACTAGGTGTTTACAGGTTTTAAACAGGGGACAAACCAGGGCTGTGTTCTAGCACAACAGCTCCTTGCGCCTAGGTCCAACTTTTCCTCAGTTTCCCCCCCAGGCAGTTTTCAGAGTGTTCATGATACATCTGTGCCTTGCTAACAACCCGCTCCCTAAAATTTGGCTGGTTTTCTGTTCTCAGTTTGTTGTATCAGCGTTGCCTCTTGGGAAGAGTCTCAATTCACTGACAACCTCTTCATCTTCTGATGCTGTCAGGGTGAGATCCTCTAGGGTTGTGGAAAGTGGTTGTTTTTCTCTGACAATGTAAAGAATAAAAAAAGCAGGAAAAAGCTGGGCTTTTTCCTATGGTACACACCTCTAATGCCAGCACTCTGGAGGCAGAGGCAGGCGGGTCTCTGAGTTTGAGGCCGGTTTGGTCTACAGATCGAGTTTCAGGACAGCCAGGGCCACAGAGAGAAACCCTGTCTGGAAAAACCAGAAAACCAAAAACCAAAAAGGCAGGAAAAGCAAAGTCTCAGCACTCAGCCAGATACTAGTGAAAGTGTGTGCAAACACCCACACACACATGCACATGCACTCACATGAGCAAAGAGACAGACTTCCCAGGGTGAGGAGCTAACCCAGCAGAGATGGTGTGCAAGTTTGCTGGAGAGGGCTGGGGATTCCTCTGTGTCTGAGGATGGGATGAATCCCTGTTCTCCAGAAGGCGGAACTGGATGGCAAGCGACTGGATAACCCAGATGAAGGCAGGGAAGCTGACTGACTCCTGCGGAGACTTGAAGTTCCACTGAACAGTTACCCAGGGTTAGGGGGAAGACTGTCGCACTGACCAGATCCCTAGAATTGGGGGGAAACAACCCATTGAACAGTTCCCTGGGGTTGGGGGAGACAACCCACAGACCAGATTCCTGGAACTGGGAGGAGACCATCAAGTCTTTGTCTTAGAAAGGTGGACACAGGAGGTCAGCCATCTTAAATGTTGAAGTGAAAACAGTATAAATCTATCAGGACCTCTTTTCCCTGTCTGTCTGTCTGCCTGCCTGCCTGCCTGTCTGCTTACCAGGATCAGACTCCTAGTCCCTCACATTCTCTCACTTATGCAATCCAGAGACATCCTTCGCCTTGAAGAGGGTCATCCCTCCTGAAATCTGAAGTTACCCACATCCCCTCTCCTCTTCCCCCAGAGCCCTGTCCCTCCCCCCAGAGGCAGGACTGCTTTCTGCACATTGTTTCTAAGGGTGTTTGTGTCATTCTCCTGGCAGCTTTGAGAGACACCACAGAGCAGAGCAGGCTGCTGTGTAGCAAGCAAGCAGGGACGCCTTTAAAGTGCCCGGGCCTGTAAGGCTGGTTATCACTGGTGCGGTCAGGGACCCAGAAGTGCCTGCATCAGTCCCTGGTCCACCCACTCCTCCTCCCTTGGTGCTTGCAGGAGACACTAGCTCAGGAGACAGGAGCACAGAGGGGCAGCTTCCATGGGAACAACCTGGCTTGTCTTCCACCATGGGCAGAACCCAGGCAGAACAGACCTGGTTGTGTGGCTGAGGTCCCACAGACCCTCCCATCCTCTAAACCCAGGACTGTGCTGCCCCCTGGCTGGTGGCATGGAGGTAGATCAGAAAGCAGCCAAGCTGCTTTTTTTTTTTTTTTTTTTTTTTTTTTTTTGCTTTTCTCCATGAAAAGACAAAGAAAGGAGTGTGCCAAGCATGTGGCACTCTCAACCCAGAGACTGTGGTGTCTACAGAACAGCCTATAAGTGTCTGGGATCTAACCGCCTCAGAGGAGCAGAGTACCCTCTTTGGGAGACAAAGCTAAGCAATGTTAAGAGGGTGATTTCACTTCTCTCCAGACCAGGTAATGTTCTGGGCATTTCCAGAAGAAGAAAGAAGGAGGAGGCAGATTAAGAAATATGGTGATGTGAGGCTCCTTGGCTGGGTACCAGCACCAAAGGAAAATAAACAGCATTGAATCAGGGAGCAGCTATGGAGATGATGGAAGGCAACGAGGTCTCTGTGTCACCTCCAACCCTGTGAGCCATCTCAAAGTGTCCCCCAGAGTGCTGACTGCACCCGGGGAAATGTGAGCTCCCAGCTGTTCCTGCTGCCATGCCTTCCTTCAGTCCACCGTCACGGACTCTAACCCGCTGGAACCGTAAGTCCAATTAAACGCTTTCTTTCTTAAGTTGCCTCGGCCATGGTGTTTCATCACAGCAATAGGAAGTAGCTAAGATACTCTTCCACCAGACTCCTTTATTCTTTATAACTTTTTACACTCTCCAAACTGTTCGATAAGATAATAAATACCCAGCCATGCTCTAAATTTGCACTGGGACTATCAATGCTACTCGGCATCTTATTTTATATCTATTGGCATCTTAAATATTTAATTAATTAATTGGTGTGTGTGTGTTTGTGTATGTGTGTATGCCATAGCACACTTGTGGGGGTTAGAGGACAACTTTTTGGGAGTCAGTTCCCTTTCCCCCTTTTAAACTGTCTTAGTTACTGTTCTATTGCTGTGAATAGACAGCATGACCAAGACAACTTATAAAAGAAAGCATTTAATTGGGGGCTCGCTTACAGTTCGAGAGAGTGAGTCCATGCACATCATGGCAGCAGGCAGGCCGGCATGGTGCTGGAGCAGAGCTGAGAACTGACATCCTGATCTGCAGGCAGAGAGAGAGAGACTGGGCCTAGTGTGCACTTATAAAACCTCAGAGCCCACCCACTGTGACACATCTTCTCCAACAAGGCCACACCTCCTAATCCTTCCCAAATGGTTCCTCCAACTGGGGACCAAGCATTCAAACATATGAGCCTAGGGAGGCTGTTCTCCTTCACACCACCACAAGTTGTATCTCTCTTGTTACGTCTGCCTCTATGTGTGTTATTTGAGCTTCCAGCAGATTCTCTTGTCTCCACCTCCTGTCTCACCACAGGAGTGCTGGGGTCACAGACCTGGATCGCCACATCCAGCTGTCTATATGGGACCTGGGACTTGAACTCAGGTCATCAGCCTGTGCAGTAAGCATTTTACCCACAGAGCTATCTTTTTGCCTGTGATAACTGGAATAAAAATGGTCCCCATAGGCCCATAGAGAGTGGCACAATTAGGAGGTGTAGCCTTATTGGAGTTGGTGTGGCTTTGTTGGAGGAAGTGTGTCACTAGGGGGTGGGCTTTCAGGTCTCAGAAGCTCAAGCCAGTTCTCTTCCTGCTGCCTGCCGATCTGGATGTAGGGCTCTCAGCTCCTTCTCCAGCACCATGTCTGCCTGCATGCTGCCATGCTTCCCCGCCATGACGATAATGGACTAAACCTCCGAAACTGTAAGCCAGCCCCAATTAAATGTTTTCCTTTATAAGAGCTGCCATGGTCTTGGTGTCTCTTCACAGCAGTAGAAACCCTCGCTACGACACTGCCCTAATTGGCCTCTGTGCTCTTGTTGTTTTATTTTTGTTTGTTTGCTTGCTTGCTTGAGGCAAGGTTTTGCTACGAAGCACAGGCTGGATTTGAATTCTCGGCAATTCTCCTGCCTCACCCTCCTGAAGGTTGGAATTACAGGTATGTACCACCACAGTCAACTAGTTTTTGGCCTTTTTGCTTTCATGAGGCGTGTGTTCAAACATGGGTCACACCTGCAGCAAACAGGAACCAGGTGCGACTGGAAAATGAGGCGTTGCCAGGGCTTTTGAAGTCTGCTCACAAAGGATCAGCCCGGAGATGACAGGCTTCGGATGTGGAGGAGAGGGATGGAGCCGTGCCTCCTCCTCATAACCACAGACACTGAGACCTGAGGAGAAGGTTGGGTGTGGTGGCATGCGCCTGTAATTCTAGCACTGGGGAGGTAGACACAGGAGGATCAGGGTGTCCTCAACTGCAGAGTGAGTTTCAGTCTAGCCTGGGCTACCAAGAAGCCCGGTCGAAAACAAAACAAAGCAAACGACAGAAGGTGGGGAGCTGGCCCAGCTGGTAAGGTGCTTGCTGCACAAGGACCAGTGTTCAGGCCCCAGCACCCACATGAAAAGCTGCAACCCGGATCTGCAGGGTGGGGTCGGGGCGGTGGGGGTGGACACAGGCAAGTCTCGGCCTCGCTAAAAAGGGCCAGATCTAGGTTCAGTGAAAGACTCTGTCTCAAAAAGTAAGTGACAGAGGAAATCGACCTCTGACCTCCATGTGTGCACACATGGACTAGCATACCTCTACACACATACACATATGCACACTGTACCAACATGCATGCACACGTACACAGAGAGATTTAAGTCAACAAAAAACCAAAGAAACTATCTTAGTTACTTTTCTATTTTTGTGCTAACACACCAGGACCAAGGCAACTTCTAGAAGGAAGTTTATTTGGGGCTCAGGGTTCCAGAGGGTTTGATTTCATCATCATCCTGGCGGGAATCGTGGCAGTGGGCAGGTACATGGTGCCGGGGCAGCAACTGAGAGCTCCCATCTCCATTTGCAAACAGGAAGCAGAGAGAGAGAGAACCATTCAAAATGGAGTGAGTCTTTTGTTGTTCAAGTCTTAGATGGTCTTTTAATAAAAACCCAGAGCCAGATATCAGGGTGAAAGCTGAAAGATCAGAGAAGCAGAACAGCCAGCCACTAGTTCTTACCTCTATGAAATCCTCAGCCTAAAAAGAGTGAGTTCCTATTTCCTCACGTCTTATATACCTTTCTCTACCCTGCCATATAACTTCTTGGGATTAAAGGTGTGTGTGTGATTCCCAAACAAAGGCATAAGATCTCAAGTGCTGTGATTAAAGGTGTGTGCCACCACTGCCTGACCTCTATGTCTAATCTAGTGGCTAGCTCTGTCCTCTGATCCTCAGGCAAGTTTATTAGGGTACATAATATATCACCACAGACTTTTGAAACCTAAGCCTGTGTCCAGCAAGTACTTCCTCCATCAAGGCTGCACCTCCTAATCCTCCTCACAAAGCCGCCAACAGTGGACCAAGTATTCAAACGTCTGGGATATATGGAAGTTGTTCATGTCAAGTGTTGGTCCCAATAAGAAAAGTGACTTTGTAGCACACTAGGTCCTCTGCCACCAGAGCTGAGCAAAAAGGAGAGAGAAAAGTCTCACTGTCTGAGGACCTCTGCAGGACACTGATGGTCCCATCACTGGGGCCTATGATTGATGGAGCCATCTACACCCAATTTGTTCCTTTCTCACTATCCAGTCCTGCCCGCCTTTCTCCATCCTTTTCCAACCCAGGAGGGTGTCTAGGTCCTACCCTGTGATCCAGAGTCCTGGGGACTCAACGCCACAGTGCTTGCATTATGAGGTGGGACTGAACTGCACTTGGCCATCAGGTTCTGTGAACCGCACTGCCATGCCATCTACCTGCCACCCACACACCCTACCTGCCCTTGACCTCTGTCTGGTTCCTCTCGCCTGCTCCACTAAATGCAGAGTGCTGAGGAATAAGGAACCCTACTTGAGCTGGAGTCCGTGGGTCACTTTCAAGGTGCTCACGTACATGGCTACCTCCTCTTCTTGGATGAGGGCAGATGGAGTTTCCTTCCTCCCTGCCCAGGTTGGGGCTGCTGACAGGCTCTGGAAAGTGGAAGTCCTGGGCTCTTACCTGAATTCCATCACTACCTGGGTGTGATGAGAAGTCACTGCCTTGCAGTTTACCTCTTTCTCTCTCACTGGTTTTTCGAGACAGGGTTTCTCTGTAGCCTTAGCTCTCCTGGAACTCACTCTGTAGACCAGGTTGGCCTCAAACTCACAAAGATCCGCCTTTGTCTGCCTCCTGAGTGCTGGGACTAAAGGTGTGTGCCTCCACCCCCAGCAAGTTTACTTCTCTTAAAGGGGTTTGCACTCACTGACACCATGCCGAGGCTCTGGCCACTCCTCTCTGGGCAGCCTCGAGGAAGCTCTATGGTTTGAGTCTGCACTGAGGCCAGCATCAGGATCTTTTGTATTTCCCAATGGCCAGCCAGATTGCTCTTTGCCGCCCATGTATCGGTAGACACCCCAGAGCGCTGGGAGCCAGGAAGCAGGCTATTTGCTGTCTTAGGAACACAGATACGTCTCTAACAAAATCTGATGATGCTCTCCTTAGAGTGGGAAAGTCTGCCAGAGGCCCCTCCTGCTTCCCCAGAGGTGCTCTGACAGGCTGGCCCATAATTATCTAATAATGACCTTGTCCAGGAGTTAGAGGACCCCAGGCCATTGTTGACATTGCTCTGAGGCCTTGGGGCTGCTTTGTGCAAGTTCAGTTTGTCTACAGCTCTGGCTTTCTCCTCACAGGTTCATTCCCTGGAATCTTAGCTCAGAGATGCTAAGTGCAACCTCAGATGAGCCTTGCTGTGCCACAGGAAGGTCTGCACAGCAATTGCACAGGTCAGCCATGGCCACCCGGGAAGCCTCCTAGCAGACAAATTGACCTAGAGCCATGATTCTCAAAACTCTGTAGACTGTAATGAGCTAGGATCCAGACCAAAAGAATTCAGAGGGAAAACTGAACAGGGGCCTTTTTTTAAGGGGACATTAGTTAATAGAATTTTCTAGCTCCATCAGGTGGCATGGGCTTGTAATCCCAGCTACATGGGAAGCTGAGGCAGGAGGATCACAAGTTCAAGGCCAGCTCCAGCAATTTCCCTTATAAATGTTTAAGCTGATGAGAACACCAGAGAACTATTTGCCATTGCAGGGCAAGTTGACAGTACCCCAGGATGGTCCCTGAACCCAGGCTTGCAGCTAGCTCATCAGGGCTGCTCCTACAGTCATATATGCACTCAAGGCCCTAGGACCTGCCACAGTGGGACTTCCGTGTTCTCAACAGCTGCTGGTACCAACATTTTGATAAATGTCTTAGGAAACAAAACTAATTTAGTGGTAAGAATCAAAGCAGAGTCTGGTATGAAAGAATGGATGTGCAGCCCGAGGCTTTAGGGGAACACTGGAGTGTGCATGGATAAGCATTCAAGGAACACCCAGAGGCTTTAGGGGGACACTGGAGTGTGCATGGATAAGCATACAGCAGCACCCAGAGACTCAACGCCAGCTCTAGCTTTATGGCCACCAGCCCTTTCTGGAAGTCAGGCAGAGTACAGAGAACCATTGAGGGGTTACCCCTTGCTTGGCCAGATGTGCACAGGCTCCTACGTGACTGGAAGCCTGGGGAGGAGGGCTAGAGGGGACAGTCAAGGGCTGAGAGCCCTTGCTAAGGATCCGGAGCAAGAGCCAAGCTGGCCCCACAGTGCCTTGTCCTGTGGTCCCTGGGCAGGGCTGGAGAGGAAGACCAGGTCGCCGGATCTGAGGGATGAAGGTGACAGGGGTGTAACTGGATCTATGACGTTGGTCACGGTAAAAACTCAGAGTAATCACAGCTGCTCTTCTGGGGATGACTTGCCCAGACCCCTGGTTTAAACATTGCCTGTCCTGACCTTAGGACATCTGTCTTCAGTGCTGTCCCCTCTGGGGTCTGAAGACCTGACAGGGAGGGGACAGGCCTGTCTTGTCCATGCCAGTGTCCGCAGCATCAGGCGGCATTGACCACATGAAGGTGTTATGAACGGTGTTGGACAGTGTGGACTTCTTGTGACACGACACAGCACATTTCTGGTGAGTTGAAAAAGGACGATCTGGGGTTTGCTGGGGATTGAACCCAGGGCCTTGTGTGCATGATTGACATGTGTCTACCACCCACCCATACGTCTAGCCTTGGAGAACAGATCTTTTTTTTTTCTTTTTCATTGGAAAAGCTTTTCATTTCTCAACTTTCCTACTTAGAGAAGTTTAGTATCTAGGTGGAAATGCCGAAGTAAGAAACCACTACAAGAAAATAAGAGACTTTCCAAGATCCATCTCAATTTTATAAGGAGATGAGAAGGTGACCAAGAGGCAAGGTCACAGCTGGAGGTGAGGAAGAGGGGAAGTCTTTGCCAAAGGCGCACAGCTCAGGTCAGATTTTAGCGGAGCACCAGGATCAAGGAGTGGCCAGGAACTTCAAGATGCGCTGGGGGTGGGGCCATCCCCTGGGGTCTGGGGATTGCCTGGACCTCAGGTATACTAATGCTTTCTGGGTGATTCTGCTGTGCAACCGAGTGTAGGACCCATTGCTTTAGAAGGGGAGGGGACACGTCCTTTTTCTCTACAGCTTTGAGACTTCTCGAGCAATCCTCCATTTTCACAGGAACCAGCCCCCACAGCCCCCCCTCCCGTGTGTGTGTGTGTGTGTGTGTGTGTGTGTGTGTGTGTGTGTGTGTGTGAATGCGTGAATGCGTGTGGATAACTGAGGTCAACCTGAGGAGTCATTCCTCAGGCTCTGTCTACCTTGGTTTTTTTTGAGCCTCTCACTGGGACCCAAAGCTCGCTGATCAGGGGAATGTGACCCCTCCCCACCCCCACCCCCTTCCTGGCTTTGAAAAATGCCTGTGTGACAAGTGTTTTACTAAGACATCTCCCTAGCCTAGTTCTAGATGGGTGCTGAGAATAGTGTGGGAGAGGCGGTCTCTACCCTAATAGCTCAGCACCCCCTGCCCCTGCCTCCGAGAAAGCCATTATTGAAGAGGTCAGTTGCAATGGGAATCTCCGATGGACAAACTTACATCTCACTCCCCGCAGGGTGGGGTGGGTCTGGGGGAGGGGAACACCTAGCGAGGAGAGAAGCTGGTCCCCTTCCACTGCATTACCTGCCAGTTTGTGGCTCTGGGCCTGTGCGTTTGCATCCAGACAGGCTGTTCACTCATTCTGTCATTCAGGGCACAGGTGACTATGCCGCGCACCCTTTGAAGCTTGAAGCAAGTAAGACAGGCATGGTGGGTATGTAGGATGAAGAAAAAGTTCGCCCAGCCCTGCACCACCTGGGGCTTCAGCAAGCCTGCTGTGGGTCCTGTGTGCTACCCAAGCCGTAAACCTGCCTTGTCCTGACTGGTGAGCTTTCCTCGGAAATAGGTCTAAAATGGGCAAAGTATCAATATAGGTCTCAGCCCAGAAATTTCAGGGCTAGGGAATTCCCGCGGTAGCTAGGAAGCCAGTGGCTATGAGGACAAGAGACATGGCTTGCAGTGATCATGGGGACCCCAAAAATACTCAGAAAGAGAAATTTGCAAGAGACAGATAGAGTTGGGGGACCATGGAAACCTAAAGACTCACCCTCACTGTTGGAATGTGAATCATGTCCCACAGACTCCTGTCTGAGCATGTGGTGCCCCAATGACAGTGCTGTTCTGGGGAGCTGGGGAGCCTTTGGGAGATGGGCCTGGAAGGTGACACCCGTTTCTACTTTTTTTTTTTTTTTTTTTTTTGGTGTTTCAAGACAGGGTTTCTCTGTGTAGTCCTGGCTGTCCTGTAACTCGTTCTATAGCCCAGGCTGGCCTCGAACTTAGAGAACCGCCTGCCTCTACCTCCTGAGTGCTGGGATTAAAGGTGTGTTTTTACTTATTTGCTGCTGCTGCAATGTGGCCATCTCAAGCTTCCACTGCCACAGAAGCCACACCGGTCACATCTTCCCACCACAGAAGACTGTGCTATCTGCGACCACGTGCTAACCTAAAATTCTTCCCTGACCGATCCCATTAGATATTGTCTCAGTGAAAATTAGTCACTTGTGGTCATTAAAACTGATGCTGGGACAGGTGTGGTGGGTCTTACCTATCATTTTAGCGCTTGGTAGCCTGAGGCAGGAGGACTACCATGAGTTTGAAGCCAGTCTGGGTTACACAGTGAGATCATATCACAGAAAAACAAGTCAAAATAAACAAAACAAAACTAAACTAAACAAACACTCCTCTTCTTCCTCCTCCTCTAGTTTTTTGGAGACAGAATTTCTCTGTCTAACTTCCTGGTCCTGGAACTCGCTCTGTAGACCAGGCTGGCCTCGAGATCTGCTTGTCTCTGCCTCCTGAGTGCTAGCATGAAAGGCATGTGCCACCACCGCCTGGCTCCAAACAAACTTTTGCTGAGTAAATCTAGGATGTGTTTCCCAAGTTGCATTTGACCCCACAGTCCATTTATAATTGCAAGGAAGGAAATGAATCCCCTCCCCCCTGGCACTCCTTTACCCACCCGCTGTCTCTCCTCACTCTGCTCTTGTGCCCTTCCATTGGAGGTTCCGTTGGCCAAGCTGAGACTGAGTCCACATCCCCACTGGCCTGTAGTGGAAAGTGGTTTGATTTAAAACATTCCACTACCGATGGCCTCACACCCACGTGCATACTAATTGGAGTTTGGCTTGTGTGTTATTTATATGACATAAAATTGGGGTGCATACGCATGTTGGGATAGAAGAGAGGTTTCTCTAGATTACAAGATGGACGAACTGACCCTGGGGCAGTGGCCTGCCTGTTGGAGACTGATCTGCATTTACGACTCAGTGAAACCCAGGGAAGCTAGCACGTTTCCTTTTGTGATGGGCAGCATTTCCAAACCACTGGTGGTGGTCTCAATGAGAATGGTCTCCATAGGCTCCTATATTTGAACACTTGGTTAGAATAACTGGAACTGTTTAGGGAAGAGCAGGAGGTGTGGATTTGTTGGAGGAAGTGGAGGTGGGCTATGAGGTCATTCTCCGTTTCTCTTTCTCTGCCTCACAGATGTAGGCTCTCAGCTACTGCTCCAGCGCCACGTCTGCTAGCCTGCTGCCATGAACTCCATCAACCCTCTGCAGCTGTAAGTGCCAAATTAAACTTTTTTTTTTTTTTTTTAAAGTTGCCTTGGTCATGGCATCAGGAAAGAAATGAAGACATCCCCACTTATTTTTT